>JBCJKH010015554.1:5239-27178 GCA_039877255.1 Loriculus beryllinus
GGGGGTGTTTTGTTTTGTTCTGTTCTGGTTTGTTTTGTTTTGTATTTTTCAGGAAAAATTACAGCATAGTAAAACTACAACTTTATGTTTGACCTTTTTCACACAAATTGTAAGAAGTTGGTAGAACACAGAACTATCAAAATAAGCGATTATTTTTTCGTTAGCAATGTTATTTAAATGTTATTTTTCATGTCAGGAACAATAACAGATACCACTGTTTCCTGGAGTGTATTTCCATATACCTTCATTCTTATATATCTGAAACTAGATGAACTTTAGGTCCTTTCCAACCATTCTATGATCTCAAGGATTGTCTGTCTTTTCTGTCAGTTGTTGGGATTTCTCCTGCTCTGTACACAGGAGACTTTCCAGTTTCATTCATCACTTGACAGTCCTGCTTGTTTTTTCTCATACAGAATGATGCACGCAATGATTCTGACAAACTATTAATAAACATTTAACTCTGATAACCTTGCTTACTGTTCTTCCTCTGTTTTAGTTGATGCTTTTTCTGGTGTGTGTAAACTATACTTCAAACTCTCTCTCACAGATAGTCTTTGTAGAGATCTCAGATGTCAGAAGGCTCAATCTTGTTTAGAAATTTTGAACCCAGGCTGTTAATTTCCAAGCATTTTCCTGTAAATGAGTACAAACTAACATCCTACTCCAAAAGACTCTCTACTTCTCAAGTTCTTTTAAAAAGTCTTCTAAATGTATTCTATTTTAATTCTGCACATACTTGCAAGTAAAGCCAACATCCATTATTATGTCTTTTTAAATAATAAAGGTTTGATTCTGCTTTCTAAACCTACAAAGTGATTTAGGGAAATATCGTTAAGAAGTAGGTATTTCTTTGAAAAGGAAAGTGAAAGCATGACTGTGTATAGCTCATTACATGAGTACTAAAATATACTGTATTCAGGCAACAAATGAAGCTACCAAATTTTTGATGCTTGGTGTTCTGTTCTGTTACTATCAACATTATATACAAAGTAGAATTCAGGTTTCTGCTTTGTCTGTAATAGGCACTTCCTTGTTATTGTGGATTTAGTTAATCTTAAAAGGATGATCATGAATCTCATGGTGTTTGAGAGCTTGCAGTGGTAATTATCAAAGGCCTGTTTCTATTCTGAGGTGCAGTGAAGTATATAATTAAACATTTCTTTTTCTTCAGATTTGAGCTGAGTTTTGAAATAAGACTTCTTTGGTTGAAAACTCAGCTTTGTGAAATGGTTGAGTTCTCTCTGAGCTAAAGCCAAGTTCAAAAAATGGATTATATAGTTAAAAGAGCTTGAGTTTAAACTATTAATAGGAGGACTTCCATGCTGACACAGGCTTTAAACTCATTCAAGGTTTTATAATTCATGATGACTGTACATTCATTTCAACTTGATATAAAAATATACAAATACCTTGACTATTTTTATTCCCCGGAGGGACACCAAGTTGAGTATGAGCCAGGAATGCATTCTTGCAGCAAAGCAGGCCTACAGCCTTCCGGGCTGCATTAGACAGAGCATTACCAGCAGATAGAGGAGTATAATCCTTCTCCTTTACTCAGCACTGGTGTGTAAGTGTGTCTGTCCAGTACTGAGTTTCCAGTAGGAGAAGGACATGAGCATACTGGAGTGAGTTTAGTGAAGGACCACAAATATGATTGAGAACCTGAAACATTTGTCATATAAGGAGAGGCTGGGAGAGCTCTGTGTAAGAAAAGCCTTAAGGGGATCTTATTTGTGTAAAAATATTTTTGGGGAAACCAAAGAAGGTGGATCTAGACTCTTTTCATTGGTGTCCAGTGACAGCATAAGAGGCAATGTGAGAAATTCAAGATAAAAGAAATGTCACCTAAACATAAGGATTTTTTTTAATTTTTTTTAAATTATTATTATTTTTAATGGCCAATATGGTCTGAAACTGGTAATGCATTCTCAGAGAGGATGTAGAATCCCCATCCTTGGAGACATTCCAAAACTCACTGGGCGCTGCCCTCAGAAACCCAGTCTAGCTGACCCTCCCCTGAGTGTTGAACTAAAAGACCTCCAGAGGTCTCTGCTAACCTGAATGATCCTTGACTCTGCGTGAATCATTCTGTGGACGATTCACAGACTGAAAGGAAGAACAAAGTATCATTGACTACATTAGTTTTAATGGCTTCAGTTCTCCTGCTGTGCTAAATCACTTACTTCTTTGTGTGACCCCCATAATGACTTTACATGTTAAAAGTGCCTTCAAGCCTCAACAAGTCTTAGCCATTTATATCAGTATTCACTCAAATTCTCTTTATCTCAATTTTTTAAATATTTCTTAACATAGAAAGCCTTAGTGTGAAATTACAGTATTCAGTCTTATGAAAAAAAAAAAAAAAAAAAACAACCAGGAAAAAGTATCCTTTTCAATCTTAAAAAAATCTTTGCAAAGAAAGTCTTTCCTAAGCAAATAATCCATGATGCTATGGTAATCTTTTTACCTATAAAAAACAGCAACAGATTGTTCAGTCTACTGTTTTGTTCATGCGTGATATAAGCATCTTTATTAGATTTCACACACTCTTTGGGTCAAGTTAGTAACATATGTGTAGTTTAAAATATTTATCTGAAGGAAACACATGGGGTCAGCAAGTAGATTTATACAAGTGACCTTCGAAACAACAAAAAAAAAATATTGCAAAAATCATAAATGGTGCAATTTTATCTCTGAAAATAATACAGATATTATAAAGGAAGGAAGAAAAAAAGATGATTGAAAATTTTTTGTTGGTTGCATGCATTCTTTTGGTGGAGAAGCTGATATTAGATCTCAGTAGTGTAGTGATCTTCCTTTAAAATCCAGAATATTCTAAAGAAATGAATCAAGTTACATTTTTCAGCTGAAGCTTTTAGTGCATACTGACTCTGCCTTGCATTTGTTGGCATAAAAAACGATAATGTCAACAACATTCCTTAAAGGTACTTATCCATCCATTTTCTGCTTTGTTCTTCCTTTTCAGGATTGCCAGTTTGACTGATTTTGTTCTATGACAAGAATCTACCTGAGCTCTAACTTCCACTAGTACTTAATAAGTTTTTATTTCCAAAACATGTGAACTTCATTTAACCTTAAGAGTACAGGAAAATCAACTGCAAATAGCAACAGTGATACACTCCAATGAATGCTTTAGATGGAAGAATCAAATGTGCAGATACAGAGCTGTTACAAGATATCATTATAGGATTTGGAGCATATACCACAGTAAACATGTTATAGGTTAACATGTTTAAATGTTACAGTTAAATGTTACAGGTTAAATCCCAAGCACAGCTTGGGAGGCATGGTTTAGTGTGAGGTGTCCCTGCTTATGGCAGGGTAGTTGGAACTAGATGATCTTAAGGTCCTTTTCAACCCTAACGATTCTATGATTCTATGATTCTATGATTCTATGATTCTGCTTCAGTTTCTCCATTAGTAACAACACTTAGAGGTGGTAACTCTCTTGAGCATCAGTGAGGAAAAGGAAGTCTGTTTCAGGTTAACAAAGAACTGGACATATATCAAGAGAATTTCAGCAATATTTGGTACCATGATTTATAAGATTTTGATCTAAACTATAACAACTGAACAACTGTTTATCTGTTATTCACACTGCTTTAGAAATAAAGTAGGACTTTGCAGACAACTTCATTCAGTGAGACAGTGAGATTTCTGCACTTGTTCACTTCAGGTAGCACCTCATTCATATCTGTCTTAGGAAATAAAGCTCACTGACATGAACTGCTCTTCAGCTGCTAATTAAGTGTCACATCCAAATGGATAAGGTTTTCTTCCACCCAAACTCTGGAAATGGAAGCTTTAGTGGAAAATCTAACTATTTTGAAGAAGAACTGCTATTTATTCCTCTTAACCCTGGTGGTGGTATTTGTTGTTTCTGATAGCAGTGTTGCCATATTGAATATTCAAAAGATAGAAAAACCTTTAATGCATAGCATTATGTCTTGATTGGGTTTATGTGAGATACATCCAGTCATATTTGTCCAGACAGCATTTACTATTCATTGTCAAGAAAATTGTTACATTTTTTTCAGGCACTCTAAAAGTATTTTAAATTTGTTTTGACATTACAACCCAACACACTGGAGATTGTTCCAACCCTGGTGCAGGCACCTTTCATCTGGCCTTGTTGAACCTCATGAGATTCACATGGCCCTGCTTCTCAAGCTTGTCCAGGTCCCTCTGGGTGGCATCGTGTCCTTCAGGCTTGTCAACAACACCACACAGCTTGGTGTCATCTGCAGTCGTGCTGAGGATCCAATCAATCATAATGTCTATGTCATTGATGAAGATATTAAGCTGTACTGGTCCCAGGACAGACTCCTCAGGGACACCACTTGTCACTGATCTTCATTTGGACATTGAGTCATTGACTGCTACTCTCTGGATATTGCCATCCAGCCAAATCTTTATCCACCAAACAGTTACTCATAAAATCCATATCCCTCCAATTTAGAGAGAAGGACGTTGTGAGGAATCATTATCAGAAACCTTACAGGAGCCCAGATAGACAACATCTGTAGCTTTTTTCCTTGTCTACTGATGTAATTACTGCAGTAGTTCTACTGTTCAGTTTGATATTGTTGCCATGTAAATGAACTGCCAAAATATAACACAACAAATAACTTGACAGACAGGCTCAAAGGCTATGAGAAAGAGAAGTAATTTCATTGGTATTTGTTGCATAATCCTATCAGTGGTATAAAAATTTGTCATGCATAACATTTCACTGTAGACCTGCTGATCTGCAGAGAAACTAATAACCATGTCCCAATTCAGGCAACTCTGAAAAATCCTGTTTCACTCTATTGATCAGAGAGGGAATGCACAGGTATTATCCAGGCAATTTCCAGTTGTCTTGTAATGTGTAGAAGTACCAGACACTCCAGGTCTCATGAAGACAATGCAAAGACATTTATTACCTCATTGGAAAGCATGAGGAAATAATGAAATATTAAGAGCTTAGGAAAAGTTGATGAATGTTTGTTCACATGTAGAGAAATCTGTAGCAAGTAAAACTGAGAAAGAAGTAAGTACAAGGAATTGTTTGGCAGTCAGAGGAGACTATAGTCAATTCAAGATAAATCTTTCTTTAATGGTTATAAAGGACACTGTCAAAGAAAACCTTTGCTTTTCCCTATGTGCTCCTACACATAGGGAAATTTGGCTGCTTGACTTTCAGAAGTAGGAGTTTGTGCATTTGCAGATAACTATACCAGTATCTGAAATATGTTATGTTAGAAAGTTATTTTTGTCAGGTCCAGAAACAATTCAGAAAATGTTTACTAGCTATTTTCATATACTGGGAATGTATCCACATACATATTAAAATGTGTGAAAATTCTTTTGGAAGCTCATTAGTTTGAGGAAAAATTTTAGCATTAATCATATGAGGAGAATGAGAAGTCATGAAAGTTAGAGATACTCAACTAAAGTTTAGAAACACATTATGTGGACTTTCCATGCAAAGTGTTTTCCTATAGTTATTCCACATCTCCCATCCCACCATTTGAAAGACTAGAGATAGAGGTCCAGTACAGGATTAATTAGCTCCTATTACACAGTGATTCCCAGAATATATGAATAAGCCTATCGTGGTTGCTGTGACATCTAGAAATGCTACCAGACCATTGCAGAATTGTGCAGGGAACATCAAGTTCTCTTTTTCTCTATTTGACATCAATATTCATCTTATCTAAGCTTTTGTTGGATATTATACAGTCATGGAAATCAAATCATATGGCTGGGGAAAAAAGGTTCTAAATTGAATATATTTTATATCTAATGGAGAATCACTGGAAAAATTCTGTTCAAAAAATTTTTTCTTGAGTTTACAGATTCAAGAGAAACCATTTCCATATTTTGGTCTATTGCTCTAGTACAGATTAGAGGTAAATACTGTTCTTAACAATCGCTGTCCATCAGATCAAGATAGAAAATAATTATTTTGATTCTTCATAATCCACCACAAATCTCTGCTGAAAAAATTAGGAAAGAATTTTTTATTTTTTTTAGTTCATCCATTCTGCACTTTAAAAGCTATAACAAAGACTATGTATCTTTGTCAAACTAAATCTCTTGAAGTACAGTGGGAAATAATATATTTACAAAAGAAGTGAACACATAAGGAATACCATAAAGATGTGCTCTTCTGCTATGTACAGATGGTCAGATGCAATTTATTTTGAAATCCATCATATATGAGCTGGTATGATTCAGCTTGTCAAATTACATTCTTGACAGGCTCAGTCTTTAAAGAAGTACTAAAACTTATATAACAGCAGTAATTGGTCAGTGTAGGTCTATTTTCAGAAGCATCTGATGCTAGCCAACTTTGAACAAGGGAGCATTTGGGCAGAAAATGATTGATCTCAGAAACCAGACTTAAAGACATATGTCTCCTTGGATTTAAATTTATGTAGCCCCCCCCCAATACAAACAAACAATCAAACCACAAACCAAGCAAGACCCCTCCCTCCCCCCCAGCCCCAGATCCATAATTCTGTAAGACTGAATTTAGTTATTTTTTCTTAAATGGAATTAGAGAGATTACACTTCCCCTACTAGAGCAAGATGTTCAAAAGAATATCTGAGACAGCATAATTGTGTTTCAGCTGTAAGATCACAGGATGCAGTGTTGGCTTCCATCAGTATAAGCCACCCCTGAAGTCCTGGAGCTGTGTTATGACTGTAGAACCACAGCTGTGTTAGAAGACAAGAGCAAGGGAGATAGTAAAAACTTCCAAAGAAGCATAATGGGAGCAATGGCTGTTGGAAGGACTCTGTCTGAAGAGCATGAAGGAAAATGCACACCACCACGGACTGAGAAAGAGAGTTCAAGTGCAGTAAACTACTACAGACTCAAATAATGGGCTGCTACCAGCCTTGTAGAGAGCTATCCCCTGTATTCTTTGGTAAAGAAGTGAGATATTAAATAGGAGCAAATGAGAGAGAATGAAGCACTGATTTTACAGCCATTGCACATAGCTGAGGTGGAAAATTTCCAGCCCAGCCAGATAAACTGTTCCAGCCATTCTTTTGCAGGTGCAAACTGAAAATAATCACAGTTGCTTTCCCCTTAGCATAGTCATCTTAGAATCATAGAATCATTAAGAGTTGGAAAGGACCTTAAGTTTATCAAGTTGCAAGCCCCCTGCCATGGGCAGGGACACCTCACACAAAACCATGTTACCCCAGGCTCTGTTCAACCTGGTCTTGAACACCGCCAGTGATGGAGCAGTCGCAGCTTCCCCGGGCAACCACTCCAGTGCCTCACCACCCTCACAGTAAAGACCTTGCTCCTTATATCTAATCTGAACTTCCCCTTTTTAAGTTTTAACCCCTTACCCCTTTTCCTATCACTACAGTCCCTAATGAAGAGTCCCTTCCCAGCATCCTTATAGGACCCCTTCAGACAGTGGATATCTTTTGCATATCTGCATATATGGGTATATTGCAGATATCTATATAACTGCAATAGCAGACACATACAAAACAATGGCCATCTTTTTGCCACATATGACTCAGAAATATAAATTGGCTCTGTAGAGGCATACTTGGCACAGCTTACATGAAATGTCTGGAATGTATTTTGGTATCTAGTAAGAGAATTCTAATTTGCAATGTTTTATTCCCATATGTTTACGAAAGTGTGTTTATTCACTTATTCAAGGTACCATATATTTTTTGAAACTGCAAATTCTATCTTTACAATATTTAATTTATTCGGGATAACAAAAGGCTGCATGCATTTTGAGCAAAATATGCCAGACATTTTAATGTTAATTAAAAAAAGTCATTATTTTGCTACAGCAAAACCTTTTGCACTAAGAAGTTTCAGGAAAATCCCTATGATAATATTTCCATTAATTTAAAATTGTTCTTCTTTTATCTTTTCTATGCAGCATATTTTTCAGGCTGATTTGTACCAGGTCCAGGGAAAAATCTTTAGTTAAACTTTCTAGCCTTCATTTACAATGTATATGCATTGTGTCCCCCTCTCCCTTATTTTTATTAAACAATCTAGTAGTTTAATTCAGATGTTCACAAACAAACTATTTTACTTTAACATTAATGTTTCTTTATAAACATACACAAATGAATTTAGTGAAACAATATTCCACATTCCTAGTTGTACGTAAGGTAAATACAGAAAATAATAATACAGCTTTGCTTCTCCCATAAATTAATACTGCAGGCAAGCCTAACAAGGTGATTAAATATCTTACTCCTTTCTTCCACAAATTTTAAATCTTAAAATATATGCTTGGATATATACTTCAGGTTATTAGAAATTTCTTGGAACACCTACAGGTGGACAGCAGATATCAAATTTTGAAACTTATACTCTCTGATATGGGACAAATATTTTTTCTTTATATTTTTAGATTAAAATACTCAATCTTTTATTTTAGAAGAGAAGATGTTGGTCCCTGGAAACCATACAGTACAGTACAGAGAGACCATGATGTTCAAAAACAAAACACTGGGAAATTTGCCTGTGACTGTTAGGTCTTTACATTCTTTCTCTGCACAAATACAGATCCCGGCAGGATACCATCACTACAGAATGCTTATTATAGCAGCAAAATATGGAGTCCTTACTAGCATGGTGTAAGAAAGATGTCAAACTCATAAATTAATTTTCTTTGGTTGCTGGGGAATATGATAAATATCCCACGCTGATGCTTTTTCCATCCCACCTGTTAGTACTTTCTTTTAGACTACATGGTTGACTGTTAACTCCTTTTTTAGTAGAAAAAAATACTGCAGGTACATTGTTTTTTGTTAAGGCACTGACTCTAATAGTATTGTTGAGGTGCATCTTAATGTTTGTTTCAAAATATGTAAAGGTATTGTTTATTTATCCCCAATTGTTCATGTTATTTAATCATAGTTTAAAAATAAGTCTTGTAAGCAAATATTTCACTTGCCTGTGTTTTTAGTTGTTCTGTTGTTGGGTTTGTTTCTTTCTTTTTTTCTCACAATAAAAGTTGTGACCCTGGACTTCCAGGGTCAGTGCTTGCCAGAAGTTTCCATACGCAGAAAATATTTCAGTCCCCATTACTCACATTATATAAATTATAAGAATAAAAAGATTTGGCAATATTAATAAAGGTAGAAATTGAGTTGTTTCATGCACGGTCTAATCATTAAAATGCTCTTTGTTTGATTAAAATGTCAAGAAGACTATTAGGAAGCAAAGACAAAGGCAAAAAAATGGCTCCTGATAAATAGTAATCTACCAAATCTCCAGGACTAATCAAAAGCTATTCATTTATATTTTCTGCCTCTGATCCTCTGTTGAGTTCATGGGACTAGCCTGTTAAAGGGTCAAGAGAAATTCTGCAGCTAGACTGGTTGAAAATTGCACAACCATTTAAGCAAGGAGCCAGACTGAATCTCAGCCCTCAGGGCCCAGGAGTGAGTGAGTCTAGAAGGGTTGCCTAGGTCTCTAAAAAATATTGATAAGATTTTAGATAATATTGATGCTTATGTAGATCTTTCTTTGCTCAAAAATCTGTTTCTTTTTACATTACGCTTTCACTTAAGTACCTCTCTGGCTACTTTGCTCTACATAAACCTTGCAGGGAAGACATTCTCTTACAAAGAATCAACAAGAGAAAAGCTGATCAATAGATAGTTTATCCTAGCCCAGTGGAGCCATAAAAGTTTGAATTCTGTGTCATCTTTCATGCAAGAGAGTGCACCCATAGAAATGAGGCTAGGTATAGATGTATTAAGTCTGTAAATGTGGCATATTTGATGTAAATTGTAAAATTATCTACACTAAACAAAAATTGTCCAAATGTTATTTCAATATTGGAGTTGATAAGATATGCCAGAATTTTTTTTTGTGATATAATCTTTCCGATAGGTTTTTCTGCTTATCACGTTGATTAACGTTGCTCTGACTGACTAAAACATCACAGAAGACAAGGGTGACCATCAAATGTAGTTGTACTGAAGGAGGTAGAGGCCCAATTTAATGTACTGCTGCAGTCAAAATGGATATTGTAGTTGTCAAGAAAGTGAGTTTGTGAGAATAAAAGCATTTGCTGAGAACTGTGAAATCCAAACCAACCAGAAAAGAACTAGTATTCCTTGTGGAAATAGAAAATATTTCTAGATGAAGAAAGATTTTAATGGTTTTGCAGTCTATTCCTCAAGGACTTCACAAGGTAGAAAAATTACTACGTCTTGTCATGGTTTAAATCCAGCTGCTAACTCAGTATTACACAATTCCTCACTCACTCTCCCTTTCTTTTCCCCTTTCGAGGTGGGATTGGGAAGAGAATCAAAAGAATGTAAACCCCATGGGTTGAGATAAGAACAGTCCAATAACTAAGGTATAACACAAAACTACTACTGCTACCACCAATAATAATAATGATAAGGGAAATAATAAGGGGAGAGAATATAAAACAATGGGGAAAGGTTTTTTTTTAAAGAAAAATAACAGACACAAATGATGCACAATACAATTGCTCATCACCCACCAATCAGTACCCTTCCAGACCCAAAAAAGTGATCGTTCCTTTCTGGGTAACTCCCCCAATTTATATACTGGGCATGATGGGCTGTGTTATGGAATACCTCTTTGGCTAGTTTGGGTCTCTGCTTCCTACCAGCTTCTTGTGCACCTCCTCACTGGCAGACCATGAGAGACTGAGAAGTCCTTGATCAGGCTAAGTGCTACTGAGCAACAGCTAAAACATCAGTGTATTATCAGCATTGTTCTCAGGCTAAAGCCAAAACACAGAACTGTATCAGATACTAGGAAGAACATAAACTTTATCCTAGCCAAAACAAGGAAGCACCTTTAAAAATGTATGAATATATGAGTCATAGTTAATATTTATGGGAAAGTTAATAAAACACAGGATCTACATTAAATAAATGTAGGTTAACATACAGAGACAAAATTGAGTAAAATTAGTCCATTTCAAGCTAGTGAAATTTGAGATGTTGTTTCTATAGCAAAAACCAAAAATTGTAATATAAAAAATACCAAACTATCAAAACTCATCATCTGATAAACTGCTACATTACACTTGGAATCATTGTAAAATTTACTAGTCACAGTTTCAGAGAGTTCTCGCACTGTTTTGCTGCTGTGTTCATGATCGTGACTACAGAACAGTTTTTACTCCTAAGCCTGAATTTTGCTGGTGTGTGTTTTATTTGAAAAATATTTATATAAACAAGTTCATGATTGAAATAATATCTTCAAGTGGTATTTCAGAACATTGATAACTCTTCATTTCTACCCGCTCCATCTAAATTGGCAGACTGAATGGGAGACGTATTCACAAATGTTCTATGAGGTTGACAGTGTATGTCATTGATAAATTCACTCACTTGTTCCTCAAAAACTACTTTACACATGTGGTATGGGCCTGAACATCTTTGTTCTGAGAAAGAGTTTTACAAAATATAGAAGATGTATTTATCCTATTTTCTCTTCACTTCTTCAGAGATGCCTTTAGAGATAATGATAATAACAACAACAACAGAGTAATTTACAGCTATACAGAAACTTCTATCACAAAGCTTCCAAACATTCCAAGTCATACACAGGAATCAATACACTAAATGTGACCTCCATCCATGGATGAAATGCCATAGTACTTTTACTATGCATACCCTTAATATTACTGTCTTGAATATTAAAGTATGAATTGCAAGACAATACTTGCAACTTTTCATCTATTGCAAACTGAACACAACTTTTCAAAACTTGCATGCCAAAAGACTGACTTCTAATCAATACAGTGTTGTTTAGCAATTAGTTTCTCAGCAAGATAAACCTTTCAACTCTCTCACTGATGTTTCTTTTGGCATTCAAATCCTTCAAAATGCATGATGTCTAATTTAGTATGCAAAGTTAGTGTACAGCATTGATAATGCAAAATATCCATGACTTCTTCAAGACATTTGAGAGTAGAACTGGGAGTTGAAATCAGGCATACTTGCAGTTCTGGTTCTAATTCTGAAGCTGTTACCATGTTTTGCATCATTATTTTAGACTGCTTGCTCTATAGGATGAGTATAATTTTTCTGTTTTGATACCAATTCAGTAATACTTAATCAGAGATCCTTTGTAAAAGGACTTATGTGTTTGCTCCATCTGCATTTGACTTCCATCAAGCTATAAGCATATATAATGTGATCAGGTACAAGGTGTCTGTGGTTAGTAAGGTCAATGCTACATGGGAAGCATTCTCCTTAGAAATAATAGTGCAAATTATTTTAAGACACTTTAGAAAACTTTCTTATAAACAAGCCTGTCTAAACTAGGGTGTAAATAGCGATGTGTTAGCAGGCTGGCATGATAACCTATTGCAGGGATACCAGAGGTTAGATTTGTTTATCAAGAAAAAAAATGATGAGTTTAGAAAGGAGCTGCATTTATTGCAATGGGAATTTTATAGGTGCCTGATTCAGAAGTTTCTTAAGCTGCTCAGGTCTTGGCAGCAAACCAGAGTATCCTTTTTGTCTTTGAATCTTACAGCACCATGAAGGATTAAAAAGGAAACACAGTTTGAAAATTATGTGCATATCACCTAGCAATGTCATAAAATAACAGGATATTTCTTATATTGCTATGGAAGCAAAGGTTTAGCTCCCTGTAATTCTTAGGAGGTGATGGACTACAACAAAGCACTTGTGCAGAGTTCATTCCATCATACCTACAAGGTTAACTGTGTGTGATGCATTGACAGCTTTTCTGGTAATACCAATTGCATCTAGGAGATCATGGAGGAAATATGCAAACCCTGTGGTGACAAAGGGTTTGCACAGCTTCAAGGCTTTTGATTTACTATGAGAATCTTGCTAAACAGTCTTTCCATCTGCTATACCTGTTTTTTCCCCTCTAAAGCATTTCTCAGTAGAAATGGCAGTTTGCTTTAAAATATCCCAGCACATTTTATAAGATATTTTACTGTTTTTTGTTGTTTCACATGTGAAAGGGTATGGATTCTATGGAAATGGCCAAACACTAGTATTTATTATGAATTAGTTCTGAAGTTCAAGTGAAAAGTTCCATGTTTTAAAAATTCCATTCTTTATAATATGCTATTCTTACAGGTATAGGAAATGTTTTCTCTTTTATAGCAGCAGAACTTTAAATGCTAAAGGTATACAGCATGGTTTTCAAGCATTTTATTAATCTTACAAACACAAGAATAAAAAGAGCTGTTTTTTTTTAAAACAATCTAGACAAGAAAGTGCTAACAATTCTAATCTTCATTTTAATTTTAGTTTTTTGTTTTCATCTTGATTGTCCTTTCAGTATATTTTAGGACTCACTGAATGGGTGATATTTTCTGTTTAACATGTCTGCTGACAGCAAATGAGTCATCCATCCAGACTTAGCTGTCTCCATTAGGTGACAACCCATCCTGCAGGGAAACCTCCATTACTAATTTCACCTTTCCAACGTACTGCCAAACTGGAGTGAGAAGCAGCATAATTCATGGGTTTTTTTAGATGTATTTGTTCCCACTTGGATGTTAGAATTTTGTTGGCTACATCTTTCTTCTTAATGAACTGGCCCCCAAACACACAACTTATATTACAATTGGAAATCAAATAAGTAGCCAATAAAGTCTAATTAATTATAAATTAGAATGCAAAACACCATAACTGGAAATTAATTTCCATCACCTAACCATTTCTTATCTCCTTATATTAGGAAAGGTTGGGAGAACTGGCTTCTCCTCTACTGAGGATTGATTTAATATTTGTCAACTATCCAGAGTAGTTACAGAGAAAATTGAGACACTATTCTTGGTGGTATGCAGCAAAAGGACAAGAAAAAACAGCTAAAAGTTGCAGCAAGGAAAATTCCTACTAGATAGTGGGGAAAAAATTTGTCACAAAGAGATTTACCAAACACTGGAACAAATGGCAGAACCTTCACCTTTGAAGATATCAAACAACATCTGAGCAATGCCTGAACTACCATAATGTTAGTTTGGAGATGGCTATTCTGGCATCAAGGAGTGGGACCAGATAACCACAAGATGTACATCCCAATCTCAGTTATTCTGCATTTCTATTCAATATTTCCATATTGCATTTAGTTCAGTTTTGATGTCTCCTGCCCATTTCCATCGTCACAAAATACACAGAAGACTTTATGATTTGCTTATGGGTCTGTCTTGTATGGTCAGTCATTGAAGCAAGCTGCTTCAGATCTGGCCTGATCTACAGCACAGCAGCAGATCTGGTGCACATAGGTGTTTCCTGAAATGCCAAGGCAAGGAAAACATCCGCCAGAAGCTGGCAGCTCTCACAGGAGACACTTAGACTTCTTATTTTTATCATGTACTACACAAACATGCTAAAATCAAATACTATGGAATTCCTTAAGTCCTGAGTCAACTACTTGATCCTGTCTGAACTATCACAGCCAGTCAATGCCAAGTCTTCCCATTTACAGCAGTGAAGCATGGCAGAAAACTATTTCGTTTAAAAGCCTCTCAAACATAATATTCAGGATTCTTCAGATCAATAAGGCAATGTTAGTGGGATTCTCATATGATTGTCACAAGATTAAGTCCTGACAGAGAAAAGCTATTAGAAATTTATTACTCTTACTTACGGGACAAAGCAAACCCACAAGGTTCTCTGTTTTCCCTGAGAACGGTTTTATGTGACATAGCAGTTGAAATAACTACTGGAAATAGGTAACACACCAGGTACTGAAAGACAGAAAGACAGAACTGAGCTTCTGGGAAGTAAAACTCTTTAAAGAAAGTCTCCATTTTTATGTGTATGCCACTATATTCCACACTGATATTATGTTTAGTTTCAGTTGCATAGAGCTAAGACTAAGGAAACAAAGAAAAGGATATCCGTAGAAAAAAAGGAATGAAATATGGATGACAGTAAAGGTTGAGGAGAGTCAATGTTAAATTGTAAATGATCTCTGCTGTCATGAAAACCAGTTTATAAGGTAAAGCAAAATTATTCCAAGGAAAACAGAGACAACCCAGTTCAAAATTCCATTGTTAAAGCAAATCTCAATCAATCAAATGATTAATTCTACTTTCGCAATGTGTCAGTAACAAATGGCAACAACCAGAATCAATGGTGTATAATTTGTCATCTCTTTGAAAGCTCAAAGATTGTTGATAGGTAAAATACCAATGAAGCTAACAATTGTTGGGTAAAATATGATTAATATTCTGCTACATGATAATTTTTTTTCTTTAAAGAAAGAGACACTCCTTCAATCAAATTACAGTTTTGTCCTTCTAAGTGCACAATAAATCACTAATATGTAGAGATGTTCACAGATATCTTTGAGTAAATTTATTCACTTATACACATTTGTAACTTCACATGCTGTGCTTTACTAGCCATGATAGATATTCCTGTTTGAATATGATTTCCATCAACTATTTTATATAATATTGTGTGGTGATAGAATGTTTCACAAATTAATGTATCTGTATTTGGACCAATGAAAAACTGAACATGATAAACTAGGAAGATTCCCGTAATTTCTCTATAATTTTAGGAAATCAGAATCTTGAATATTTATTCAGGTCTCATCCAGCCATATCTAAATTGCCATTGTTAGCACATATGAGCTAAACTGTATTTGGATAGACTCGTCTTCATGGTGCCAGGTGATAGGATGAGAGACAACAGGCATAAACCAAACCACAGAGAGTTCCACCTGAATATGAGGAAGAACTTCTTTACTGTGATGGTGACTGAGCATTAGATTAGATTGCCCAGAGAGGCTGTGGCATCTCCTTCCCTGGATATGTTGAAGAGCCTTCTGGAAACAAGCCTGAGCAATATGCTGTAGGTGACCCTACTTGAGCAGTGAGGTTGGACTAGACATCCAGTGATCCTTTCCAATTGCAACCATCCTGTGAAACTTTGAAAGGTGGAACAAAATTAATTTTGATTAGCTAAGTATCATGTTATTTGGTAATGCTGCATTATTTTGCAGCCCACCTGAGAATTTATGTTTTCTTTTTTTTGTTCTCTCTAAAGAAATGACCCTATAAATAGCAACTTTGACTATATTTGACTAACTATCCCAAATTTTTGCTTACAGTTTCCATTACCCATCTTTTATTTCCTTTTTTGTTTTTCACCCTCAGAATTTTCAGGGACTGTGATGTACCTCCAGAAATACATTCAACTTAAATAAAAAAGAAAAACTGCTGACAATTATGTGAAGGTAAAGAGTAGTCACTTGAGTCTACAGGTAATTCTTCAGAAATTGATTTCTGCAACTTGCTTGTACATTTAAGTTACCAAACCTGTCAGACTTGCTGGAGACAAGCAAATGGCCACAGCAAAAGTTCGATTGAGAAATGTAGGAGTAAGAGTACTCAGAGTTCAGTACTGCTGAGGTACTCTTTGCTTTATCCAGAGACTAGGGGAAACTAGGGATTTTTTAAAGGGTTTACATAAAGTCTGGATTTATTTCTGTATGATATTGCTCACCGAAGTACAGACTATCATACTCAGCCTAGATTTGTGAAAGATCATATTAAACAACTGCAAATCCTAATCTAGCTACAACTCTTCAGATCAATGGCTCACCATCTCATCCAGTAGTGAAGATAAATAATAATACCCCTCCTACAAACCTTTTTTCTGCTTAACAATGCATGGTCTGTCCCCAAAACCCCACTATTTTATTAACGAAATGAGAGAAAGCTAAGCCTTAGTTGCAATACGACCAGCAATAAAAGAAGTTGAAGACCAAGGTTGTTAAGAGAGCCATAGTACAGCACCTGCCCTTTTAATGCCAAAGGAGGCCAAGCTCAGGCAGCTGTGTTCAATTAAAAAACCCAGTTGGGAAAGGAGGATGTGATTATAAAACTCAGCAAATAGGGTAGCTGAAGTTACACTTTTAAAAAAAAAGGAACTACCTATGGTACTGGTATTATATTAAGGTGGTTGCAGGAAGGATGCCTGTAGGAAGGCTTGTATGCGGTGAATGGGATGTCTATTTTTTGAAGACTAGAAGATATGAGTATTATAAAATAACTTTGGTAGTTTGATGTAAATTATTGCAAGAAATTTTAATCAAGTCTTAGCACCTGTGTAATATATCTTATATACTCACAGTAGCAGTAAGTTCTAGGATTTTTCTCTGCAATGGGTTTTGTTGTCTGATTTTTCCCTTCAATGGTTTTTGTTGTCTGACAAGCACAGTTATATATTAAGGGTTTGTGGGGTATTTTTGTTTGGTTTAGCAGTTTTAATTGTTTTTTCTTTTTTGTTGGTTGTTTTTGGTTTTGCTGTTTGTACAGTGAGAAAAAAATGCTTAATTTTTTATCATTTTTAACTAAGTAAAACAGTGCACCTGACAGCTTTTATAACTACGGACAAGGTACAAGGCAAATAATTTTAGGTCTAAATTTGATTTAATTTTTAAATTAAATGCTGTAAACCAGACAGATTAAGAGGTGAGGAAAGAGATATAAAATAAAAAAAACATTGCTGCAGAAAGTGATGATGAAGCTAGAGTATTTTCAACAGAGATTTGTTCTGGAGCAGTCTGCTCCTAGCGAGTGACTTGAAAAGCTTGAGTTTGGAAGAAGTAATTATACAATGAGATTTATACCTTTTTTTGTACTATGAGTAACCAGGGATATGGTACATAGTGGATTTAGCTTCTGCTCAACAAGATTTATGTAAGTAGGTTTGATAGCTGCAAGACATATGGCATGGAAGAGACATTAAGTAAAAACAAAGATATTTTGAAAGAAATTACAAAAAGGTAGAGTCTCATTTATGTTTTATTTGGAGCTTATAATTTTCAGAGTCTCTAGGAAACTAACCAGACTGTTATAGTCACTCTTTTATAGTCCTCAAATGTACCATTTGCTCCTAACAAGAGACGAGCACTACCCAGCAGTTTCAAACTGTCTTTAAATGACCAGTTCTAAAAACTGCTTACTCCAAGCATACTCTTTCTATAAATGTATCAGAGCATAAGTGAAGGAGTAGTGGGAATGCTTTGTTTAGTTTGGTCTTGACAGACCAGAAATACCTATGTAATGTAATGCCATGTAAGGCCAGGAAGACCTAGGTAACCATACCAGAACTGGTGTCAGAAGTACCAGAAAGTATATAAGAATATCAGAAATAACAGAACCTATATAGATGCAGAAAGCAAAACTGGAACCAAGGGGGAGGAAAAAAAACTGTAACAGGTCATTCAGTTTGGAGAAAAGGAGAAAGAGAAACTGTAAGGGGATAATAAGGATTGCAATTATTTGACCAGAGCTATAGTAACCTGTAGTGCAGCCCTGAGCTTGATCTTAGCAGTCTAGTTAGAACAATAACCCAAACCCGTTCCTCTGACCATAATAAATGTGCTTTTGTGATGATGAATGTCTGTGGAAAGAAGGGGTACTTTCTTCATGGCAAAACAACCAGTTGAATTTTGTTCTCACATTGTCAGTGCCTGGTTCAGGCCTAGATCATTAAATCTTAAATAAATAAATAAATAAAATCAGTGTTTTCTCATTTGCTGAAGTATGATGTTGCAAGTAGATTGTGTGTAGTACAGATATCAACTGAAAATCACAGTAGTTTGGTTACTGATTTTATGTATTTAGATAACATATTTGTGAGGTAATTGCTTCAAATTCTCTGAAGCTCCTGGGACTGTTATTTTCCAGTCATTATTATTTTTCAATGTACTCTCTATATGCTTACACTGTGTTCTTATTTGTTTTGATTTACCTCTGTTATGTGCTTTGGATAATCAGCAGTCAGGGTTAAGACTAATGAAAAGAAGACCTGTGACTATGATTGGCATTATAAATTTGTAGTGAAGTTGAATGGCTGCACAGGTTCTCTCTTGTTCCTCTGTTTCTGTTCTTAAGAATTTCGTAAGCAATAAATGTGTCTTTATTTATGATTTGTTTCAAAGAATTTTTGCTTTGCAAAACAGGCTGTCAACCTGTCACTCAGTTTGGAAAGTAAAATTATTTTGAATTTACTTTTCCAAGTGCTTAGTCTTAAATGTAAAATAGTGTAGCTTTTCAGAGTAATTCAATGTTTTACTGCAGTGCCTCCACAAATCAGAATTTAACATTTGAAACAAAAATAATAATTGGCCAACAAAATAATGGCATTTTGTCTCTGTATGTATGTAATTGTCATGAAGTGGATTTGTATTGTAAAGGTAGAAGCTAATTAAACTGTAAGTGCATAAATTCTTCTAGAATTTGTTAAAATAAAATATTAATAATATTTTATTCCACTTCTAATTTTTGTATATATTCAAAACTTGCATATCATTAAATGCACCAAAATATAAGTAGAAATTAATCTATAGGAACAAAACTATTAAAAATTCAGGTCAAGTTTGCTCAATAGCTTTGCCCCAGAATAGAATTCATAGGATCAGAAAGCAGAAATAATGAGATCCAACTATATTCTTTCATCAGCAATGCAGAGCTTCTGGAAACTTTTTTTCCGAATATTCCATATTTGTGTTACATGAATTTGGAAGTAAGTAAAAGATGATGCTCTTTGTATAGAAGCTGTCTCTTCTTCTTCACTAACTGTAGCAGAGTTCTACCAGCTCTGCCAAAAAAGAAATATCAAAGGATTTTTTACCAGGGCAACTGTTCCACTAAAATATGTGACATCGCTAACTCAAGGGGTATCAAAGACATAGCTCATGAAATTAAACAGTGCTCCATGTGCTAATGCCATATAAACAGTAAGGTTTGAGTGCCTGACCTCCCAATCATTGTTTTTCTCAGCTTAGACTGAGACTGCCTGGAAGTCATCCTAAACTTGTTCATTCCCTCAGTGTGGCATAGAAATAGTGCCCAGCTCTGCTCATGCAGCTCATCTGAGGCTTGAATTCTGAACAATCTTGGTGTTCGCTTTGTTCCAACAGTCCAGGTGTTGGAACCCTTTTTCGAGGCCACTGCATCATCTTTCATTGGCCTGACAGCCTTTTTGAATTACTGGTGTGACACTCTAGGAACAAAAGCGATGCCGACTGAGGAAAAATTCTCTTCTCGTTCTTAAAGGGTGATACAAGTTGTTGAATAAGTATAGTCCCTGATCTGTACACAAGAGATGTGCTTGCTACCTGTGACAGGAAGAAAAAAAAAGAGCTATTAGTTTCAGTTTCTCAATATAAATACAGGGTTTTTTTTATAGAAGCTGCAGGAAAAGAACAAAGGAGCTAAAGACCATAGGACAGGTCACAGGATACTCTGGGAGACAAGCTATTAAAAAATAAAAATCTGTCTTTCTGCAGTTTTTCTAGGTCATTTTCCTGTCACTCATTATAAGTAGTAGCATTTGCATGAAAATAGGATCTTGGTTTTTCAGGAGTTTATCTGCTTTTTATAATTATCCTCTTGAAGTCATAATCCTGGTTTCTGTGGTAATTAGGTTTTCCACAAGTTTTTAGTGGCTCTTTCAAGGTGAGCGTGGGGTAGGCTGTAATCCAATAATACCATCCCAATAGCATCAAGACCAAATTTTTCCAGTATAGGAGCCTAGAAATCATGTATAAGGCTGTATGAGTCTATTATTATGTCTAAATGTAAGCAGCAGTAAATTGACCTTTTTAATTGATGATGCTGACAACTGTTATGTGTTAGAAGCTTAGCATTCCTGAAAATATCATTACTTACTAATGTGTCCAAATCTAGCCTTCTTTTATTTTTTTAATTGTGGCCTACCTGAATAGGAGCTCTAACTCGATTGTAAGAGAGGGCTCCACAGTAGGAATTAATCCATTTAATCCAGAAATATAAAGGTCATTCCAGCCTTAGTTTGAAAATGCTGATAGCCTTATCTTTCATTAAATGTGTTAAATACTGAATACTGAGTGCCATCTAACTAAAACTTTGTATCAGATTTTTGCTTGGTTTGGGTGATACCTCGTTTTTCCATTTATTTTTGTGCAGATGAGCTCTACGATGATACTTCCCAATAAGACAAAGTTTGGCAGAATGTTTGCCAATTTAAAAAGCTAATTTAAAGTTATCACATCACATACCTACACCTTAATTTTCTATATCTAAATGAACTTCCACTTGACATAAGTGACAGGAAAAATTGTGCAATGTCTTAAGTATGTGTTGCTTAAAAATGACTGTCTGTTACAAGTCCTATGCATTCATTTTTTATGTAAACAACTTCCTTACCAGATATTTTTGGTTTCTCATTCAGAGTTTTCAGTAATCTTCCCATAATCTTCCACTGAAGATATGGAAAAGTGATGGGTGAAGGATGGCACTTTTCTGCCATTATATACTTGATTTTAATAGCCTAACATGACACATAGGCAAAAATACCATAAAGATAACCACGCTGCCATGTACAATTTTGCCTTCTTTTTCTATTCTCTACTGCTTGTCATCAGTCTATTCTGGGTCCAAAGTGCAGTATTAAACATTCCTTCAGGGTAGCAATACTTTTCAGATGACCTATTTACAACAGCAATGGCTTGGCACCAAAACTCATTATATAATGCTCCTTCACAGGATTCACAGGATGTACAGGGGCTGAATTTGACCTGGAGAATATCTTGGAAAACAACAGAATAGGAGAGCTCATTTGTGTTTCTGCCATATTATAAGACAGATATAGATTATATAACATAAAAAATGCTTTACTTCTCTTTAAAAATTCTGGAGCTTTTGGAATCTGATATAATTTCCGTGAAAAACACACATTATTTTATTAAAAAAACTGTGAAAGCCACTAGCGTCATCGTTGGTAAATAAAAACAAGACAGAAGTAGTTCCTGATAAGAATATATAACCATTATTTAGCATGTGAATTATAAAGTTAAAATGAATGGCATCTCTCAGGGGTTGGTATTAGGATTGGTGCTTTTTCATGGAATCGTAACATCTTTGTTGGACATATGGACAGTGGAGT
>JBCJKH010015559.1:0-12505 GCA_039877255.1 Loriculus beryllinus
TGGTTCTTTTGGGGTGTGATTTTGATTTTTTTTTTTGTTTTGTTTTTTGTTCCACCCTCCCCCCCCTTGTGAAATGAGAAATATTCCCGTTATGGGAAAGACACATTTGGTCTTACCACCAATGGTAATGAAAGGGCAATCTAAGTTATACATCTAATGTCAGATACTTCAGCATTAATGACAGGTTGCAAAAATACTTCTGAAAAACTCTGACTTGCTGCCTGTATGCAGTCACATCAATCATTCTGGTTTACACGCGAGCTGCATAAGGTTAAGATGTGCTTTATCTGCTGTGCACTGGCCATGCAGACAGCAAACGTGAGGGGACAGAGCCACAATTTCTTACCCTTAAGGAATCTCAGCTACAAGCAAAAGAGAGAGAACCTCAGAGCTGGCACTGGATAGAGAACTGATCTCAGCCCAGGATGGGTTGGTTGAGTGACTCATGCAGCAGGGCTCAGATATCCCAGACACAAACATTACTGAATAGTCACCAAAATGGAACTTGCAGTGCAAAATAGCTGATAGTTACTGCTTCAGAGCTGGATGCTGTTGCATGAAGAGAAGCTGAAATTACTCTTTGTGATAAAGGTAATGGTGTACAGTTTGTAACTTAGTTATAACAACACCTCAAGCATTTCTACAAAACTTAATTTAATATTCCATCTCATTAAAAACCTTATTATAGAAACCACTTACAGGCTTTACAAAAGCATTTTTGTATTATTAGGGAAGGATCTTTATAAAGAACAATTTGAGTGCAAAACGCACACGTCGAGTAAGTTGCTTATAGTGAAACTAGCTAAATGAAATTGGCTGTCAGCAAACCTCCCAACAAGTTTCCTCATCTGAGTTACAAATGGACTGTGCTTTTGTGTACTCAGACCTTTTTCTAATAGAAAGAGTGTGTGAGAGAATTCAAGCAATTGAGATAATAATACAAGCATTGGCCATAATCCCTCTCTGAGGACCTAAATATCCCAGAGCAGGCAATGATGAGCATGTGCAGTTGATTAGAACAAGTGCTGTAACTCACATCCATAGAAATTTCTCTCTCAAGCTATAACAGTTCTTTAAGAGTGGAAATGAGAAACAATATTGAATCTTAGGGCAAGGCTGTACTGCAGCTATGGTGGAAATGAAGTTTTGATCTACTTATAAAGCTATTTGTTATGTTTGGCTGCTAAATAAGCTACTGTTTTATCATTTTTATTGATTGCCATATTGTGACTTTGGGTGGTGAGAGACCAGTGGAATTATTCATTCAAAGAAGGACCTAAAAGTGAGCTTGTTTCATCTATGCAACTGATTTTTAAATGAGGCAACAGACTAACAGTGATTAATGAATGGTTTATCATCAGAATAGAAACGAAGAAGGGTTTACATCATCAGGATTCTTCCCTGACGTTATTTGTAGTTGCTGTTCATAGCATGTCACTTTTAGAAGCCTGTAATACTTCCATCTTCTCTGACATTTTTATACTGGTGTTTTAAATTTGGGGCAGGAACAGCTTCAAGTAGACAACATGTGAAATCACAGTAAACGACAAAATTTGTTGTTTTCAATAATGCTTACAATGTTATTTGCAGGTCCTTCTCTTAATGAATTTGTAGCATTTTCTATGGACAAAATAAATGCAAAAGGTCAGATTATTATCCCCTAAAGCTGCTGTGGAGTCATCAGAGAATAGCACATCCTGTATTTTACATTTGCTTGTGATCAGGCCACTTGGGCTGGAGACAAGGAAGAGATCCTGTTCCATCTCCCAAGGATGTGTGCCAGGGGAGGGTTACATGGAGCTGAGGAACAATTCCTTCCCCAAAGGGTGCTCAGGCATTGGAACAGGCTGCCCAGGGCAGGGATGCAGTCACCGTCCCTGCAAGTGTTCACACAGCGTGGGGATGAGACCTCAGTGCCATGGGGCAGTGGTGGCCTTGGCAGGGGTGGGTAATGGTTGGACTGGATGAGCTTCAGGGGCTTTTCCAACCTGGTTGATTCTATGATTCAATGATACATGGTTATTAATGCCCCACTGATGATGAAAATGCCATAACAGAGCCAGGCAGTGTAACAGTCACCCTTTCCTTAGGTAAACCCCAGGCAAAGCCAGACCAGGCTGGGCTGCACTGGTTTGAAACCAGCTTTGGAAAGTCAGACTTTGTATTCCCCACACCCATGCTATTTCATCATCCTCTAGTGCGTTTGCTCACAATCCTTTCTTTCATCACAGCAATAGGTCTCATTTACAAGCAGGGAGGACATAAAGAGAACAGGGTATTTTTCCTGTTCTTTTCAGTATCTGTTCCATTGATGCTGCCCTTGTGGGCTTTCTACTGCTGTACCTCACTCCCAATGCAAATGTCATCATGAGGTAAAAATAAACTTTAAGTCTACCTAACAAAGTAGCTTTGTTTGCCTTCAGCAATTTAATATAGCTTCAGCATAAAAGTTTGCCCACATGTGGATGAAAAAGCTTCAGTGCATCTGTGTGCACTATGGAGCTGACTTTTCTCTCTTCTGGGCCCATGGGCTGAACTGATTTAAAGGTGCCTGATCATCTTTTAAGTACATAGCCACAAAGTTCAGCTGGTGCTTTGTGATTACATCTCAGCTAGAAAGCCAGGAAGCCAAAGTGGTGACACTGAGCCTACAACTCAAGTGCCTTTAGTACTTCTTTTGTATGGAGGGTGTTGACACATAGTCCAAGAAAAGATGGTAGAAAAACCATCGTAGTTACATGCTTTTGTAATGTAATTTGGTCATTATGGCCACGCTGCTCCATTTTTGGCAATGCTTGATAATTCAGCAAAATAACAAATAGGAATTCATTATCAGGACTTAGTGATGTGAGCCAAAAGCAGATTAGCATGTTGGGATTTTCAAGCTGTTGGGTTATCTCAGGAAGACGACAGCAGGTTCTGAGGCAGAGGCTGAACTTTTCCACCGTATCAGCTGTGCCATCAAGTAGGCTGTCATGATCCCGGTTCTTACTGTTGCGTGCCAAGAAAACTGGCTTTCTATCACTTCTGAGAGTTCCGTAACAGGATGTTATTCACTGCTAATGTATTTTGGTCATCTAAATGCAGAAAGAACTGTGACAGGTCATAGTGTATCACCCTTTCCTTTTTAGTCCATGTCCATAATTTACCTTATTCGTGGCTACAAGGGCTCCACAACTGATTCAGGGCTGTGATAGAGGCTCAAATCAATTTCGAAAAAGAGCATTAGCATTACGATCTGTCCAAAGTACAAACCAGAAAACTCAGATTCAATTTAGCAGCTGAGAGTAGGCTGGAGATGCTTCACCTGCTCCTAATAAAGGCACGAGCGCAATGCGACCAGATACGTTAGATAAGGGTTTGCTGGTTTAATGGTGAGCATAAATAAAGAGGAGCAGTGCTCTGCCGATGCAAAATGACATAGTTCTGTTGCAGTAATGGAGCTGCAATGATCTAGCAGAGTGTCTGGAGACAGTTTAAAGACACAGTTTTCATGGAACTTGGCAGGACCACTCCAATCCGTGAGATCGGACAGAGCTGGCAAACAGTCAGAAAAAACATTTTGCCTGTCAAAACCCAAAGCTTCCATTTCTGGGGTTTCTGGAAAGCAAAGAGTGGGCAGATGGGTTCTGTTTGCTCCTCCTTTAGTTCTACCAGCTAGAGAGCCAGCCAGTGGACTTAAGAGTTCCTGCATCTTGACATGACAGTTAATCTTTTCTTCTTTCATGACACTGATAGATTAAATATTGGGGATCAGGTTTTATTTACTGCTCTCACTTCCTGCAATCCAATCAGACGAGTCTTCCCAGCTGCCCTTAAAGCAGAGCAAATCTTCTCTTCTAAACCATTCGTAAACAAATCCTCAGTGTTCATTGTCAGATCTAAGCTGGGAGGTCTTTTATGTGACCACAAGCAGATCACTGTCAACAGACAAGTGTCACTTGTCAAGAGACGTGTACGCTACATCTCTTGAAACCCTAGGATAAAGTCCTACCATCCAGCAGTGCATTCCAGGTATGTGGATGAAATGGTGCAACAGTGAAGCTACAATATGTAATAACTCCTCAAAATTGTCGTCTTTCCATAAAATCAGATCATTTCCTAATCCAGCTACTGTTCTGCTTCAAAAAATAAGATGCAAAGTATCCTAAACAGTAATGAATAACTTAAAGTCTTGCTTTGCATATTCATAATGCTCTGGCTCTGAGGATCTCAGATCATGCTTCATAAACTTTAATTGAGCTGCGTATATCCCTATGACATAGGAAAAGATTACTTCCTGTGTTTTATAGCTGAGGAAATACAAAGACAAATCCTGCCCTCGAGCAAATGGTCACAGAGAGGCTCCTCACTGCCTTACCAGCACAGTGCTACTCTAAAGCAGTACTCCAAACTTACGTTATAGGTAAGGAAGAAGAGGAAGATACTCCAGCTCTTAATACCAAGGAACCAGATTCTTCTCTGGGGGAAGCAAACAGTACCATTGTGGTACCTGCCTCAATCTGAAGGACAGGGGTTCCCTCTGTGTTTCTCCATGTTCATTATCAGGCAGCATACTCATGGCTACAGATGCACCTCTGGCCTTCAGTAACTTAAAAATTTCCATTTCCCCACTTTTCAAGTCATCCCCAGTGCAAGTGAAATAAGGAATATACATGGAAGCTAATTCTGCTGTCTGTAAATGTAGAGTTCTTGGGTAAGCCAAAGATTACAGCTTTTAGTTTACACAGCTTCACATTTCACGTGTCTTCAGTGCTTTCAGAGACTGTTACCATAAGCACAGGCAAACGACAAGTCCATGGCTTCCCAGTTTTCTAGGTCAACTCATGACTCCCATTGTTCTTATTGTGCTTGTTCTCATCATGGCTCTGCTTTGTGGCAACCTACAGACACCCACTCCAGAGCTGGGTCATTCTGCACAAGCAAACATGCAGTAGACATCTCATATGTGAAATGCAGCCACTGCAAATAGAGAAATCATTTCCAACCAGCAGAAGGGAATACCACAATTAGCTGTCGACAGGCTTAAACGCACATGAAGTATCCCTCAGTGGTCACCCTGCTCTCTGCTGTCCAGGATGTTATTATCAACCAAGTCTTACTTCACATCATGAACCCTCGTGTCGTTTCCAGGAGGACAGGACAAGGCTGTCTATGAAACAAGCTGCCCAAGTCACCATTCATCATTCACATTTTAGTACCACATAAGCTGAGCAACGCATATACAAAAGAATGATCGTGCACCACATGATGGCATTAAGTGGCCATAAGAAACAGGTAATGGCTTCAGTGAGACAACAGCATTGTTCTATTTGAGTCAAAGCAGAAGTCTCGAACAGGTATAATCGAGAGTAACAAGACAAGTGTGACAAACAGCAGGACACAAAGCATTTTACTGGGGGACAAAAAGGGCATGATTTGATTAGTAGTCATTTTCAAGACGAATGACTGTCAGTGGTTTTAGCTGTCACAGAAAGGCATTTAAAACCATTTTTTACTAAATTAACATTGGTTTTGTTTCCCAGTGAATGCTCTGGTTTGTATTGCTGGCTCCAGACGTGTGGCGCAGCATCCTCGCTTCTCCAGCAAGTACTTTTGTTCTCTTTTGGTTACGCTAAGGAGAAACAAAAGGTCCAAACTTCACAAGGGAAATGACCTGCCTTCCCATTCCATTCATTGCTAGCCTACAGCTGCATTGAGCTCTCTCCCTTTGGACTTTGGGAGTGTTCCCTCAATAGAAACAACAGCAATGTGACTCACTTTTGTGCACATTATACCCAGTAGCACCCCCAAATTGCTGTGTGACAGCCACAGCCCATTCTCCCCGCACAGAGAGGATAGAGGAAGGGCTCTGAACAAGCATAAACTTGCCACATTTCCCCCATTCCTAAGGAAGAACTACATCTGAAACTGGCTTTCTAGGATTCTAGGACCTGTTTATTCTGCCATTACAAGAGATCAATACCTCTTCAAAGGGAAAGTGTCTATGAACAGGCAGAGTAATACTTTAGATTCAAATAAATCACTTGGCATTCCAGTTAGTCCTGAGTTCCAGGACAACTGGAATTGGACAATTGAAATTCCATCCAGAGTTCCCCAAGGGCTGGAGCAGTATCTCTGACTGAAGAAGCAGAAGGCATCAAATCAGTTATGGTCTCTAGGTCACTCATTATGGCACAAGACTTCCTAACCTGGGAATACAGGTGCTTCTTGTTGCTACTGATCTCATTTTCTCAGCATGTGCATGACAAGCAGCAAAGCAGATGAACTCTTAAGGAACAAAGATACTTTTTTAATGCAAATGCTCCCAGTCCCTTAGAATAAGGATAAGGAAATATGGAAAATATAGGCTAGATAAGCAGAATTGTTCCGACACAAAGGAACATTTAGCAAGGCTTTCCAGAAGGCAGCTGCAGCTTTGTGAAGTCAGCAGGATTGAGATGACAACATCCACTGTTTATTACTTACAATTAGTGATTTCTCTCTCTAACTTCAGTGGCTCTATTACTATGTGGGAACCCAGCACGGTTATCCTCATTTATGGATATCTGAAAACTGTCTTCTTCTCCTGGAGATTATAATCCAACATCAGTTTGTGTGTCTGTATATGTGTAGTTAAAGATCATAGAAGCATAGAATGGTTTGGGTTGGAAAGGACATGAAGACCATCTGGTCCAACACTCCTCCCGATGCATCCCAGGACACTTTTGTCCCTCCTGGCTCAAGGGCCAGCTCATGGTCAACTTGTCCTCCACCAATACACCCATGTCCTCTTCAGCTGAACTGCTCCCTAGTGGGTCACCCCTAAACTGTGCTGGTACTTGGGGGGTACTTGGGGTTCTTCCTCTTGCTCTTGTTGAACCTCATTAGGTTTCTCTCTATCCAGTTCTCCAGCCTATATTGTTCTGTCCACAGGGAAATCTTTCCTGCTCTGATGACAAGCCAGGCTGGGACCAGGGTGCCCCCAGTACTAGTGCAGTCTCTGCAGCTGACACTGAACACCATGAAACAGTTGTGCTCCTTTCTGACAGTGATTCCTGTGCTTAGTTAGAAAACATTGGAGATGGTGTGTGATGAAAGGCCATGATCTTGTGACAGATAGATCATTATTGCAGCAGCTAATTATCCTTTGCCGATTCCTGGACAACGAGATTAGCATCAATGAGGCTGAGGAAATCTATCAGGAACAAAAAGGGACGCAAAAGACAAACAATGGCAATTAAATCCCTTGGTTAAACAGAGCAGGGAGGGGCTGACTGAAGGCAGGGTGCTTCTTCTGCCATGGGCAGAGATGGGGAGGAAAGATATCAGTAAATAAGAGCTCCTTTGGATCTGGGTACAGCACAGACCATATCCCTAAAACGATTTGAACATATATGCATAGAGATAATCCCATACATACAGATTCAGGTTTGAAGACAGCAACATGGGGTGACGTTGTTAGAAGCGCTCTGCAGTGATAAACTTCACTCGTATCGAGGTCAATGGGATTGCTTTCTACATGGCTTAAGGGGGAACTGAACTAGGTCAGTGCCAAAGTGCTTTTGGAAATCACCTGTGTGGTAAGCAAGCAGGTATACTGTGCTCCTTGCCTTTAATGACAGCTCAGGGACATCGAACTCCATGAAGGTCCTCTTGATGACAAAGACACTATTATGTCTATAAATCCAAGGGAATTGTGTGTGTGAGTACAAAAAAAAAACCCTCAAACCCAACCTAACAAAACCCCCATTTGAACTGTCTTTAATAGGTTATAAAATTCCATATTGGAAATTTTATGAAGAGATGGAATATATCCACTTCAGTCTCCTCTTTAGGAATTCCCTGCACAATTAGGAAGAAAGAGCTCCTAAGGACAAGACTGAAACAACCATCTTTCAGTAGAGCAATAATTCCCCATTTGCAGTGGAGAATTATTAACCACTAAAAAGTCCAGCATGGTTTGGAATTGAAGAGTTCCCAAATCCTTCCCCTTAGCAATAACATCCCAGCAATGCTATAGCAGAGTAACAGAGAGGGAACGAGTAAAATCCTCAAGAAAAAAAGGATGATTTATGAAAAGATTAGACACACAAGTGTGTGTTGAATATGCATGCACAATTGCATGCTTAATTTGCACACCCAATTATTGCCATTGTGCATAAAATTGAATAATTACCCATGAAAATAACTGATTATGGTTATTTACTCCCATAATTACTTGATTTGCACATACAATCATGGTAATTAGGCACACAAATTAGTCATCACACAATTGCATGCCTAACCTTATTAAGAATCTGAATCAAAATGCATTTAGTTTAAATTGCCTTTGTCCAATTCTGGTGTACTATGATTTTGGTTATAGCTGGGTTTGGAACTGATGTATGGAGTGGAGAGCAGCTTCCCAGTGCATCTCTGCCCTGGTGCCACCCTTCAGGCACCTCAGCTCATACACAAATGATGAAGGAACTGCCATAAAAAGGGGGGGGAAATAAAAGGGGAAAATACAAATGCAACAAGAATTTGGGAGCAGCAGTTTTCAAGGAGTTACTTTGGATTCAAGAATGAAGTCAATGCAAACAAAAGTCCCAGGTGTTTGTGGGGAGGAAATGAAAAGTAATGAAGAAGAAAGAATGCTTGAAGGATGCTTGTCAGCATTTGAAGTTGTAAGTACTGCAGTCAGTTGGCAGAATACTTCTGAAAATCCAGAGAAACTATTCCTTTGCTTTTAGAGGAAAAGAGAGCTAAGAATGGAGATGTTGAATGCTGCACTCCCAGAAAGAAAAGCCAATTTCAGCTCCCAGATTTGTGATTTCACTTATTAGTCTCAACGTCTTCCCCTTGTAGATGTCCTGTCTCCAGGTGCAGGAGGTGAGGATACCTTTATTAACTTTCCTATAAATCCCATTTTGCTAGGAAACATAATAAAAGCCTGGGGAATTAGTCAATAAAATAGTGCTGCTTCTCTATCACTTAATAAACGCCTGGGTCCTGTGGTTGGAACTTGGTATGCTCTAATTAAAAAGAACAAATATGAGAAGAATACTGGCAACTTGAAATATTGAACTGCTGCGGGTTGGTTTTGGAGCTTTCTCCAGTACAATTCCCTAATAATTGGACCAGATGGACAAGGAAAAAAACCACCCAAAAACCAGCATAAGAGTTTAAACTAAGTCTATTATTATACAGACAGACTCGTGCATGACAGATCTGTGAATTTCCCACCATAAATCACTAAAAGCCCTACTAGGTCTCTGCACATAATCTATGTTTTTTCCCCCTACCAGTTTTGAGTTAATGCCAAGGTAGTTAATGCTGGAAGAAATATAGGGGTTAAACCATTTCATCCTGAATGTATCTTTTTCTTTGTTGTTCTTAATTATGTGCCTTAATTTAGTTCTTGCTTAATGCACTTTAGAATGAATTGTATTTCTTGTAATTGCTTTATTATTACTTGACATTAGACCTTATGTTGAGCAATCAAAACGGTATGGCAGGATGAAAAGGAGAGAAGATCATCAAGATACAGTGAAACATGAGTTTGCATCTTCAAAGCAAATCACACAGTCCCTGACTGCGCAGAATGTTATGGGATTCAGAGTCTGCTTTTTCTAGATTGCATCCTATCGAAGAAAAGGAGAAAGAAAGAGGGGAGGAAAGAAGGAAAAGAAGAAAAAGGGAAAGAAAAAGGGAAGAGGGAAGAACCAGAAAGAAATACCTGAGTGAGCAGCATGTTGGGTTATGTTAGCTTGTGCCAGAGTTTTGTTCTGAGTAACTGCAAGTGGGATCTGTTGCCAGCCTGACCCTTCTCTGCTGCTTTGCAATGAACCCCACCACATTTGGGGAGACACGTGCTAATGCCAAAGCCACGTGCTTCTGCACGTGCACGTTTGAAATGCCCTCAGCAATCAATAGCAGAAATGCCTTAATGAAACTGGTTAATGCCACGACACAAGAGCTCACCCCAAATCCCTTCAAATACCAGGTGTCCAGGAAAATATAGTACCTTTGCAATACAGGCCCATTTGTATCTTGTAGGCAGAAAGAACCTTAAGACTCTCCTATCTTAAATCCTAGGGAAAGCCATTTAACAGAAATAACTCAGGACTTCCAAAGTACATGTTAACACCTTTTGCTACTTTAATTCTTTCACAAGGCTATTCTTATCCATCACAGATAAATGATGGTTTATAATGTCATTGCAACCAGTCTGAAGTTACGATACCAAAGACAAACCCAGCCCCAGGAGGTGTTTTGACTTCCAGTCATTCAGTCTGCAGTGCGTGGTCCTGCTGTAGCCTGACCACATAGTGATTTGATGTGCTGTCCCATGATTTATTTACTAGCTAAGGCTACTTTATAGACATAAAAAAAGCTGTATATTTCATGCTGCTAAGGGGGTATTTGTTTAGTTGATGTAATATTTGCCATAATGATTTCTGATTACCAAAATGCATAGTACAAATGGTAATCAGTGCCCCTTTCAAAGTGAATGCTGCTGCTGAGTACCTCCTATGAGTTTAATCACAGTGTGCAATTCACACCGTAATGTGTTATAATTGCCCCCTACAAAGTTGGTCCTGTTTCATTTTAATATCACTGGACTAACTACTGAAACTCAACATGAGTTCCTTGAATGCTGCATTCTTCATTGAGAATTTTTCATGCACAATTATGCTCAAATAAGGGTACTATTAAAAATGCGAGGATGTTTGAAGAAATGCATTGGGGTTTTTAATAGCTGTAAAATCATAGCAGTACCTTGAAAAGTTCACCCTGTTGGACATTTCACTCTGAGATCCAGTCTGATTGCCATTTCCTTTAGGGAGTTGTACTTACTCTTTTGAGGAATCAGGGAAAGAGACATACTGATGCAGTAGAAAGCTTTGTGTTTGGTTGTTTTGTAACATCAGGCAGTTCAGCCTCATTTTCATGCACCTACAAACATCATTCTCACTGAGATGAGAGAAGAACTCTTATGTTATTGCTGGAAGTACCCAGGGATATAAGCTGCAGAAGAACAATGTATTAAGAGCCAAGGAGCTGAAAGAGCAACAGAGACGGACACGGAGCACACAACTTTCCTGCTGCCACTGTCTATGGAATCCACCCCCAATGCTGATAACAAATAGTGTCCTTCATATGGTCATGTAACTAACGAAATTATTCATTATAAAGACCCTTTGGGCTACTTGTGACTTCTTTGTGAGCCAGGCTTTTCCTACTAAAGCTGTGTGCCCGTTAGAAGCTTTCCCCCACCGGTTCCCATTGGCCAAAGTGCCTCCTCATCTGCCCGCTTTGCCTGCCCATGACACAGGGCACGTTTGGGGTGAAGGGGAGCCCTGCTTCATCACAGCGCACAGGGAGATGTTCCCAGGAGCCATCTCCTGGTCTAGTGTTAGGTGTCCCTACCCATGGCAGAGGGTTGGCACTACATGATCTTAAGGTCGTTTCCAATCCAAACCAGTCTGTGGTCCTACAACCTTCCTGGCTGCTTGAGACTGGCCCTTACACTGTTCCTTCACTGAGTGAGCGAAGGTTTTAACCTGACGAGAAGCAAAGGACAGAGCATCTTCATCAAGCCAGGTCACCAGAACACGAACCACTGCCTATTTAATTGGCTTCATGACTGAAGCCTTGCATAAGACATTGCATCAGCTTCCCACCGGCTGCCAGTTCAGCTGAAAGACACCACAAGACACAGGTCACTGGTGCTGGGAATGCCTCTTGCCCTGCTGACACCAAGCCTGCTATGAGGGATATAGTCACCTTAATTATAGCGAGTGCATCAATCAGAGCTGCTGCTGACATTACCAAGGGGAGCCATGACTGGGACTGAAGCATTCCTTAATAGAACTGATGAACTCTTCCCTTACTTTATATCTACCCCTGGCCTCCCAAAGGGAATCACCCGCAAGCCACCTTCTTCCACAGCAGCCGTGCTGCTAAGCCAGGAGCTCCCACCTCCTCATTAACTGCAGCTCCTGATGCTCCTCTAATGAGGGTTCACTCCAGAGCCCAATCAACCCCCAGCTGCTCACAGCTGCCACGTTGCCCACAAGCATTTGCAGTGTTTCCAGCTTCTCTTGGCTTCTGGAACCAGAACTTGGTCCCTTTTTCATGCACAAAGGTAACCTACAACATGTAGAGAGAGGCACAATCACCCCAAACTTTGGAGCAGGAGATAGCAATGGTTAGGAAGGAGAGAACAGAGGAAGGGCAGATGCTATCTTCTGCTTCCCTGCTACCCACATAGTCTCTTGAAACCTACTACACCACCAGGCATCTCTTGTGACACGGGTTAGGGGTGCAGTCCCGGGGCAATGGTTGGACTTGATGATCTTAAAGGTCTTTTCCAACCTGGTTGAGTCCATGATTCTTTGAACCTTCACTGTTCAGGTTCTAAGAGGCAAAATGACCAGATTTCAGGTACCAGATGGTACCCAAAAGCAGGCTAACCCCAAGTTCAGCCTGGGATGTGTGTCATGAGTCCTTGCCCTGCCCCTCACATGATGTTTTCTTT
>JBCJKH010015560.1:8830-21611 GCA_039877255.1 Loriculus beryllinus
GTGCAAGTCAAGGTAATATGTGTAATCCATGCTGCATATTTGCATGGATAGAAAATCAGAGACTACTTAGTATCATGACAACAGATATGCATGTGTCACATACATGAGACATTTTTAAGTGAGAGACTTGGTTTGTCTAAGGCTATTTACAATAGTACCCCAATAGATAAGCATTCTGCACTACTATTATAGGCAGAAATATACTTTTTAAAGGGAATAAGGTCATGCCAGAAAAATGAATGGTTTTGTCATCAATGCTGAGAGTCCTGTGACCCACATTTGATACAATTTAGTAGTTAATCAGGAAGGTCCATTTATGGCAAGTAATCTGAATCCATTTCATAATCAGACTCCCTCCGATGGAGCATATTGTAAGAAAGATCAGAAAGAATAGGTATGAATATTTTATTTCTTTTTTTAGTAAGGAGAAATAGTGCCAGAACCAAAAATCAGTGGCACTTTGAAATCAATAACAATCAATTCTGTGACAATATCTGGAAGCCAGTGATACCTGACAGAATAGTCAAGATGTCAAAATCTGTACGAGTTCCCTGATGTCACAGCAACAACTTTTAAATGTATTTCTCTGTAAGATTCATCAGATCGGACCCACAGCAAAAGGACAAGATGGTGAAAAAAATGAAATGAGGTCTTGGTGGACAAACTGAAATGTGATGGGTCCAGGGAAAAAATAAATCTGACGTTTCTGATAATGCAAAAGTAAAAATTTAAATGGAAGATGTCTGAAAAGCAAAGACCAACAGACATTATAGCAAAAACCACTAAATTGTAATGTATGTAGGATTTAAAAAAAAACATGCAATTAGTATAAAAATGCATTACATAAGATGTGGGAACATTTAAAGCTATCATTTGAGAAAGATAGATGCAGGCATTTATCAACAGAAAGAAGGAAAGAAAAACAACTGCTTTATTGGCAACAGTATTTTTTTTCCTTAAAATGTTGACTAAAATGAAGTATTTCTGTCTTGATCTTAAAGTTTTGCTACAAAAACATCAACACCAAAGCAAGATTTTAGTCCATAAATATGTAAGTTACTTAAGAGATCGTGTTAATGCCTGTTTTCAGAATCAGACAACCTCACCTATGATACACAACTGTGTCCCTCTCCAAAAGAAGCTAGAAGTGGAGCATCCCTAATGTCTATGGTTATCCAGTATGTTGCAGGGAGAATTAGACCATGAAATGCAGGCCTTACATGAGAATACAGATATGCAGAAACCAGGCTGCCATCTCTTAACAATACTTGGGCCAAATTAAAAAGAAGTTCAAATGAAACATTTTCATTGTAGAGAGGCTGGGCTTTTTCAATGGAAAATTTAATTTTCCTAGGAAACTAAATAGTCTTCATGAAAAACGTACCTGATTAAAAACACAAAATCCTTTTGAAAAGTTGCTATTATAAAACTATGACTGTAGCCTCTGATGTTACCTGGGTCTGACATCAAGGTGTGGGAATCATTATTTTTAGTTCCTGTTTCTGCTTTTTCTTATTTGTTCACCTACTACTTCAGGTAGGTCACTGTCCCCTTTCAGTTCTCCATTGTGACCTCTACAAAATAAATATTCCTAATCACAGAATCATAGAATTGTTAGTGTTGGAAAGGACCTTAAGATCATCTAGTTTCAACCCTCCTGCCATGGGCAAGGACACCACACACTAAACCATGTGTAAGACTCCGTCCAATCTGGCCTTGAACACTGCCAGGGATGGAGCATTCACAACTTCTTTGGACAACCTGTTCCGGTGCCTCACCACCCTCATCGTAAAGAATTTCTTCCTTATATCTGATGTGAACTTCCCCTGTTCAAGTTTGAACCCTTATTCATGTTGAGAAGCTCAACAGGAGCCTGCAGTGTGAGCTCACAGCCCAAAAAGCCAACTATGTCCTGGGCTGCATCAAAAGAAGTGTGACCAGCAGGTTGAAGGAGGTGATCCTGGCCCTCTATTCCACTCTTGTGAGACTCCACCTGCAGTACTGTGTTCAGCTCTGTGGCCTCCAACATAAGAAGGATGAGGACCTGTTGGAGTGAGTCCAGAGAAGGGTCACAAAGATGATCCAATGACTGGTGCATATCTCATATGAAGACAGGCTGAGAGAATTGAGCTTGTTCAGCCTGGAGAAGAATAGGTTTTGGGGAGACCTTGTAGCAGCCTTCCAGTACCTAAAAGGTAAAAGAAATCTGGAGAGAGACTTTTTACAAGGGCATGAAGTGATGGAACTAGGGGGAATGGCTTTAAACAGAAAGAAGGTAAATTTAGACTAGATATTGGGGAGAAATTCTTCACTGTGAGGGTGGTAAGACACTGGAACAGGTTGCCCAGAGAAGTTTTGTAGCCTCCTTGTGCTAAATGGCATGGAAGGTTTAAAAGGGTCTAAGAGAGAAAACTTGATCATATTTTGCCCTGGGCTCAGGTAGTTTCATTCTCTTTAAGTGTGCTAATCAGCTGCAAGACTAGAATGAGCCCACAAGAGAGGCAGGCTGTAAAGCGGCATGTGGGTTTAGATCCAGGAAGGATAACGGTTCTGTTTTTAATACACTGCATTTGCAAATTTGAATTGATTTTAAAAGTGATGATTGCTTTGATTTGTGTCTCATGTTTGGACTAATACATTCAAATCTGGTATTTTAGGATATATGCTCCCAGACAAATACTTAAATGGATATGCTAATGACATACGCAACATCATATACACTGCCGCATATATTCAAAACATAAATAAGCTGGCAATGTATTTAGCTACACTTTTGAAAGTCCAATCCTGAAGCAGAAAACTCGTGAATTGCTTATTCAAGAGGTAACACAACTGAAATAAAGTCATCAAATTTTTCAATATCCTTTTTGATTACCACCTTCATGATCCAACTCAGTTGCAAAATGTATCCTTGTCTGCTATTAACAGTATCTTCTGGTGGCTAGTTTCTGGATTAATTGCCACATAAGTAATTTAAAATCTAAACTTCCACCAATTCCATCAGTTGTCCAGATAATTTATTAATTTCAGATTAGCAGAATGTCTCCAATTCCATCACAAATGCAATTTAAAAAATACCCATTAAGCAAGGCTCCTGACTGTCATTTATCAGAAGGCAAGTCTATTCTTACTTACAATAGCACAAATGATATTGCGGCACATCACTGAGCAAACCCACAGAGACAGCTTTAGGCTAAGTCATTAAAGTGTTTTGAGAATTGAGAAAACAGAAATAAACACTACATTATGAAATGGCATCATACTGACAACCCATCAAATATCAACATTATCACAGTGTTTAAGCAGCTTTGTCATCAGATATATTTTAAGCTATGGCAACTTTCTATGTACCTCAGCCTCATACTGTATTTTCTTCTCTTCCAAAATACGTGCATGCTCTTCCTGTTGATGTTCAAATTCTGACTTAAGAAAAGCATGTTCATATCGAAGTTTGTTATATTCTGTTCTGTATTTTTCCACTTCCTAAGTTAGACAGAAAAACCACAAAAATATCAATCAGTGATGTTTTCAGCTTTATTTTCTTCAAATGTCCATTCAGTGTTCCTATAATTTTAAAAGTTATATTTGATGAAATGAATCCCTCCCTCTCCCTTTTCCAGGGTTTCAAGTCACTGCCTGGGTCAATAGTACCAGAAAAAAGAATGCTGTATTTTCCTCCCCTTTGAGTTTTAATTTCCTAAGGTTTAAGGAACAACTATTACCTCGTGATCACTACTCTAAAAGAAACAGAATTTCAATACATACTACTTACATTTTCTAGCTTCTGACGAAGTTCCACCATAGGAGATTCCAATTCCTCTTGTATTTGTGCTTTTAACAATTCTAATTTTTGAGGAGTTATCACCTTAAGACAGAAAAGTATCATAAATAACTAGTCATAGTAATTTATTTGCACTGTCATAGGACAAATAGCCAGGAATAAAGTATTTCAAATATGATTTTAGGAATCCTGCTTAATAGTCTATGCTTTTCTAAATACTTTTCAGTAATAGTTACATAAGAAAAGAAGTTGTATGAGTAAACTACAAATATTCTGGGAAGATAACGGAAGCATTTAAAACATCAGTATTTACTGGTAGAAGCAATGCAAATGTCAAGATAAATCGCCAAGAGATTTATGTCCTGGAGGGGTGGGGGTGTGGTGTCTCATCAAAGATAAAGAATTAGCGCTTGGGAAAACTTAAACATTAAGTGAACCAAACCCAAAGAATCAAAATGCGCAACACCAAACCAATTATTTGTAAAACACATTAGATATAACATATCTGTTGGAGCTTATGTATTAGACTGAAATGAAACTAAGATCAGGAAAGATTCCCTACTTTAAGCTCCATGCTACATCGTAATTTGTTAACTTTTCTTACAGCAAACTATCTACCAAGAAAAAGTGTTACAAAAAAACCCAATCTCATCCACAACCTGTGACATATTCCATTTATTCTACTTTCCTTCCACTTGTACCCTGAAGTCCCTGAAAATTAATTCTAGTTATAGTAGCAGGGCATATATCCTCCAGTCAGAGTTTGGGATCCTTTGTTAGATGCTAAATTTGTTTTCTAAGAACATCAGAAATGTTCTTAGAAACGTTTGTGCATTAGTTTAAGGAAAAAAACAGTTATAGGAAGTGTCACCCAAGTTACCTTACAGATTCAGGGGGTTTTGCTTGTTTCTGTTGTTTCTTGGTTTGTTGGCATTTTTTTTAAGATAAAGAAAGCGATGATTCTCCCCATAACAGGGAAGCATGCACAAAGACTAAAAAGTCTTGCTATTAACATGGACATAACAAGAAAATTCAGAAGATTCAGTTAAACTAGAAAACAATAATTTCAACCCATACTCAGTCACCCTACAGAAGAAACATTACTCGGGTTGGGTGGATTTCCAGACCCCTAAACTATATTCAAGCTAGGTATATACATGTTACATAAACAGAAATATATACATGGCCCTACTACAGGACCTAATACCATATTAGGTCCTGCCAGTAAATTATCTCACCTGCATCTTTAGATTTTCCAGCTCTCGTGTTTTACCCAGCAACTCCTCTTGATATTCAGAAAGAAGTTGCTGAATTTTCTTGTGTACAGTTTCCTTTTCAGCTAGCAGTCGCTTCAGTTCATCTTGTGATTTTGTATATTCCTCCTGTAATCTGCAAGATAAAAACCATTTCTTTTATATTATATATATATATATTTAATATTAGATCTTAAAGCTCAAAAAAACTCACATGCAGAAGCAAACATGGTAAGTTAGAACTAAACTATTAATATCCTCTTCCTGTAATATACTGAAAAGGTATCCCATATTTACAAGCGTAACAAGTATTGCAGAAACATAAGCTGCAATGTCTTGAGGTATTCTGAATTGTTTATTCTCTAATATGAACAAGGCTCTGTCCTTAAATAGCTAATGCATGCAGGCAGAAATCGCTCCCACGTATTAACAGCTCAAATTAAGAAACCTGCTTAAATTACCTTAGATTTTCTGCCTTCACATTTTGATAATTTACTTTATAGGATTCACATCGCATTCTTTCATCAATCAGAAGTTTTTGTAAGTTTTGTAAATCAGTGGTATCATCAATTCCAGCCATGGGAGGAAGAAGACTACCCAACGCCTCCATTTTATGATTGACTGTTCACGACGAGTATGGAGAAGACAAAACTGAAATTTACTTATAACTAATCTACAATGCCATCCACTTTTTCTGCTGTTATCCCAGAAGATGAAGTCACCTGATGAAATATAAGGACACGTAATTAGCAGTCAAGTACATTCACTGTTCAAAGATTTCACATGCTACTTTTGCTTTCAAGTACAGGAGACTCCTGGCTCTGCTGTAACTCAGAGACCTTTACTGAAAGGGCAACTCTGCTCATTCTGCCTAGCCCTATCAGGGACATGAATAACATGGGTATTATTGAAGTCAGTACAAAATAAGCACAAGCACTTCTATCTGACAGATTACATGGAATGCTACTTTTCCTTATGCTGTACACAGAGAATCAAACTGCTATGCTAGTAATGCCCTAACTATGCCTTGTTAATGAGAGTTCAAGCAAAGGCCAAAGACATCAGACACACAGTGCCTTTACTACTACTGATTAGTCTGTCACACTATCCTAACAAGTTGCACTACTCAGAATGTTCATTTGCACATACAATACATTAATCTTCCAACTGAAATGATGGTACTACTCAATACCATCATTTCAGTTGGAAGAAGAGGAGATCATTCTCACTGTTGAATTCTTATCAAGCCCTCCCTGGAGAAGAGTTAAGGTTTCACAGACAGACTAGAAGATACCAGCCCAAAATTCAGCCCTGAAATATGTCATTAATACATGTCACTTCCCTGTTTTCTTGTGGTTTCTTGTGACCTTTCCAGAAAGAGTTTTGCTAAATGTGACAATATCAGATTGGTGTGAGAAAGCTGCAAATCGACAGATGCCAAGAAACAAGGAAGTATTCTAACAAGCCTCATTAGTTCTTTTCAGTATCAGAAGCAAGATACATTAATCTGATCATTACTGACACTTCTAAGGGATCTAGGAGAGTGAGGACTGTAACTGAGTTTTAAGGAAATTAAAAAGCTGTGAAACTAACTCTGCCATTTTAGCTTTTGGCATAGCTGGACTGATGCCTAAGAACACCATGGTTGCAGTGTACAAAGTGTAATTCAAAGTTACAAAGTGCAATTCTGTACAAAGTAAAACTCAGGAAAACTCCACCATCACTGCAAATACATCATCTTCTTTACATATACACTTGAATATAAAATGTTTTCTTCCATTCCACTCTTTAAATCTTGTGAGACACTCACAAGCAGCACAGGCTCATGAAAGCAAGCTCTTCAAACGCTACTCCTTTTCAGCCCTGCTTAAAGAGTCTAAAATAAGACTTAGATAATGCACTAATGAAAGTGTAATCCAATCCAAGAGCTCACTGTCACCTCAAAGGGGAGGTTCCGCTCCTCCTTTCTTCGTTCCCACTCTGAGATTTATTATTCATCAGACCCTTCTATGAAATGATTTAACTCAAGAAGCCAACACACTTAAGCAAGCTGAAAACACTCAATGATTTTCCTGTGAGGTCAGCGAGTCACACTAGCTCATGGAAGCATCCAACAAGCTACATCATCAGTGAAAGCAGGCAGCTGGTACTGGGTAGAGAAAAGAACGAAGAGCCAAGCAAATAGGCAGAAGTAGGAACAAGGCTTTCTCCTTTAAGGAGCAGAAATTTGTCCCATCATGAGCTCGCAAAAACACAGCCTTGAACTAGACACCTAATTTTTTGATAGTTAAGTGAAACAAATCTTGCCTTAAAAAACTACGCAAGACACTCATGAGAGATCAGACTTCCCATGAACATCAAGTGAATAAAAGCCAAAACAAAACAATATATCATTTGAGAAATATGAGATGCTCAGACACAGTCTCCTGTTAGCGTAAGTTATTCTACACCTCCTGGATATATGATTATATGTATCTTATGGTATGTAGGCAAAGAGCATGTGAGAGGCCACATGAGCTGTATGTCACCATGACATTTTTATCATTGATTTTGCTATGACTTACGGACATAGGAGCTTGGTCAAAGGAGCAACACTACTGATGGGTGCCGCATCTCCACAAGTGCAGAAAAATAATCATTCTCTTCAAACTACACACGGCTGAAGTTCGCTGGTGGAAAAGAAAGCATGCAAATGTGAACAACTGGAAGCCTGGCAGCGAGCGGGCGCTTCTTACCCCTGACCTTGTGCTGGGAGACTGCCAAACCCCACCACCCCACGGCCAGCCAACAGAGGCGGCAGCACGCTGTTACCACCAGGCGGAACACAAGACAAAGACGATCGCTCCCTACGATCTCTCTACCTATCTCTGCAGCCTTCTGCTCTGCAACTAACGGTCGAGAGGACGAGCGAGTGAGCCAGCGAGCGTGAGAACAGGGGCGAAGCAAGGGCCGGAGGGCCTCCCAGCTCGTAGGCCGCGAGACTGAAGCCCCAGTCAGGCCGGCCACAGGCCGGCCACCCCTCCCGACCTCCCGTCACGCCGCAGCCCGCTCAGTGCGCAGCAGCGGCCGCCGCCGCCATACCAAACACTTCAAAATTGACACCTCACCTCCCTCCGACCGCCGGAGTCCCGCGGGGCGCGGAGCATCCTGGGAACCGGCGGAGGGCGGGGCAGCGTTGCCAGGGAAACGGCACCCGCGGGCTTGCCCCGCCCCGAGCCCGCGAGCTCAAGGCGCCAACGGTCGCTGTGGTGAGGAGGGGTGTTGGTGGGCCGGTGTACCGGAACGACACCCTTCTGATCGGCACGGGGTGTTGGTGGGCCGGTGTACCGGAACGACACCCTTCTGATCGGCACGGGGTGTTGGTGGGCCGGCGTACCGGAACAACACCCCTCTGGTGAACGCGGGGTGTTTGTTTAAAGTGCCGGGCTTGTGCCGCTGTGTATAGCGGCTTCAAGCCTCTGCCCCCAAGTGGTGTCCCAGTCGTTGCAGTTCTGCTTTAGAAGAAGCAGAAAACGCTGGACCTGCAGCTCACGGCAATTTACGGTAATTGGTATCTGAGGTAAAAAAGTATGCATTATGTTGTATTCAGCGGTACTAAATAGCTGTTGTCCGGTGATCAATACCGAGGTGAGCGCTCAGGCTTACGTAGCCAAGTACAAACCAAAACACATTCCAGGGGTTCCTGGCAGTGGTTGCTGTTTTCTGCCAGAAATCAGCTGGTGGGAGCAGTTAGGATGCTGTAAACATGATCTTAACCTACATGCCTTCAATTTCTCCCTAAAGGCTCTGGCTAAAGTGGGAGATTGATCCAGACAAGTATTGACACTCTCCTAATAAGATTAACAATCCTTTAATAAAGATTCCCTTCCAACCCAAGCTACTCTATGATTCTATGATTAAAATTGTCTTCAAGTAATATATTAGAAGGTGGATATTACTGATGACACACACACCCTCAAGGAAAATAAGAAGCCAAGTGTTAAGTTTGCCAGTAGATTCATCAAGGTCTGGAGATGACAATTGCCGTTGGCTCCCCTAGAGGTGGCTGTAAGCTCAGTTAATAAGAAGGTGTCTAAAACATACTAGTTACTTCCACAGCTACAATGAATGACGGGGGTTTAGTATTTCACTGAAGTCTGACTGTGCAGACTGATGTTGCTGTACAGTTATACAGGCATGTTGTGCTTGCGATCAATACCTTTACAATACTGGAAGTGAAATAACAGTATTCAGTCTATACCAATATACACCTATACCAAAGTACGTAACATTACAATAACTTAGAAGCTCACCTTCCAAAATGAACTACAATTTAATTTTGATGCAAAATGGATTTTGATGGAAAAAAAAGAAGCTGTAGTTCTACATGTCTTTACAATGAAAAACATCTTTTAAAAAGAATGATGAAGCTGCATGCCTGATTCTTGGTTCTGTATCAAATTTGCTTAATTTTGTATCAATTCTGAATCAAATTTGCTCATTTTAAAATATTTTTTTTCCACTATCAGCTCTAACAATATTAATGGTAACTAAGGTCAAACGGAAGTCTTCCTCCCTTTTACAGCTTCATTAACAGGAATGGTAGCGTGGCCCAGACTCTTTGGTTCTATTAGTGCCTGTTCACAGCAGGGTTATACAGCTATAACAGATTGGAAAACTATTGATTTACATGAGAAACATGGTATCAGGAATCTAGGTCACTCAGTGTGAACTCTGGGGGAGACAAAGTAAAAGAATTACAAAATTTATAATTATTTAACTAAAATCAACAGACAGAGTTGGCTGTCTCTTGCCAGCTGATTTGGTGAATAGGGGTGCAGTTTCCATGTAATCATTTCTGTGTATAGTCTTATTCTAAAAGGATGACTCAAGATGGTGGAAATCATGTTACTTTATTTTTGCCTCCATGTTTTTTCACACTGATCCAGAAAGAGTACTTGTTTGCCTCCGAGGCTCACTGAGTCAGGTAATTCCAGTTAATCACCTAGTAGCTTGAAGTTTTGAAATACAGGTGGTAATGATGTTACTCTTGGTCACAGTGACAGTCTCCCTCCATGTCTCACAGCAATGTGAGAAGCAGTGCTAAAAACCCGCTCCTACCTCTGCTTGCTTTAAAAATAGAGCTGCTGTAGTGACTCAAATAGACTTGACCTGGAAATCTGGTTAAAATACAGAGAAAGAGAAAGAAAAAGCAAGAGACAAGATGGAGTCCAAGGGCATGAGGAGGATAGGGCTGGAGGAAAAAGGAATTTAGCGCAGGTGTGTGGGGCTTATGGACACAGCAGAGAGAAGACGGTCGAGCAAGAGGGAGAAATAGCTGGAAAATTAAGACTATAAATATTACAGGACAACTGGGAGGAGAGTAGAGAGGTAAATATGATGGAAGTTATCCTGTTGAGGAGAGAGGGGAAATACATATTGCGATTGGTTTGCTTGCTTTTTGTTTATGTCAGACTTACTCTTCTAATTAAGTCAGTACCTAAAGGAAGCAGGTATAGTACCTTTATAATATGTTAGATTTTTCCAACAGTGGCAAATTCCCCTTTTTGAAACATCTCCTACAACAGAGAGCTTTTTCTAGAAATAGAAATGTGTGCAGCTATAGATGTCAGTAATTTAGTTTACAGAAAGTGAAGTCTCTTTAAGGTACACTGTTTCAATTCACTATGGGGCTTAAGTAAAAGTAGATAAATCCTCAAGCTCCTATAGTCCAGTGGCGTATCTTTAGAGAAGGGTTTTGCTGTTATGCACACTTGCTGTCGGTCATACCTGTAGTTTAATCCCTGCTTAGTTTATGTCACCTCGACCTGAATCTAATGTAGCAGGATAGAGGCCATGAGGGGAATTAGTGTTGTGAATACAAGCTCTCTTCAGCCTCTGGGTCAGTAGAGCCTTCAAGCATCCAAATAATTTTCATTTTTCAATACAATTGCAGCAGAGGTGTCTGTGACCAAGTAGTGTGTTCTTTGTGGTGGAGAGTTAAAACCATATATTGCTGTGTGTAGATTGCTTCAGAAAAATAGTATCTTTGCCATTACAAAATCAGAAGATGAAATTGCTTTTAAGTGCCATATTGTTGTGATAAGAGTCTTCCCTGGTTAAACTCGGAGGAGGTTTCATCATTGAGCTCAGTAGGGCTGGAATGTAGTTTTTAACACATAGAACATCAGTAGATATAAAGCATGAGGCAGTTTATGAAGCCATTACTAAGGCAATTATGTTATATGGGACTGCTGATCACATAGGTGTTGTGTTCTCTATTTTTCTGTTTAGCGTGTACATAGAGTATCTTGTGCTTATAAATACTGATCTTCTGTGTCCTTCCATTTCAACCATGTGTCTGTGACTGTGGGGAAAAACGTTTCCTAGACCAATTTATTCAAATGGTATTCAACAGAAAAATACAGAGGGAATTCAGTGGGCTATGAGAGATTTCATGCTCATGTATATTGTTCTTATGTAACACAGGCATCAGTCCCAACTGTACTTTCATTTCCATTGTATTGACTCTATTGTAGCCACTAACTGTAGGAGTTTTTCCAACTTTCAACACACAGATGGGTAGAACCATGCACTGACCAACTGGAGGGATCACAACTACATCAAATGCAAGCTCAGCTCCTAAAGTTTCTGTCAAGAGTGTGTCAATGCTTCTTTCAGCAGCTTAGTGCTGGCCAGCTTCAAAGCTTGTCTTAAGGCAGGGGATTCCAGCCTCTGTTTTACTTCTGTCTGAATCTGGCAGGTTGCACATGAAAGATAACACAGCATCAATCTACTGGGTAACTTCACAAAATGAATGAGTTGTCACCTCAGTCCACAGTCCAAAGTCCAAACAGGAACTGAGGAGAATACAGCATGGAGATTTCTTCTTTCAATTACATCAACTCTGTGATAGCTGCTGTGGGTGGCAGAACCTGTGCTTTGATTGCTGTCCTCTTCCACGGTAGCACTAGTAGAGCAATGGCACAAGTGCATTCAGGAAGTGTGTATAACCAAGTTTAAACTGCACTGCTGACAGTGTCTGAACCAGCGAGTTCAAAACAGGTTTCAGGGTTGCAAAATGAGTTGCAGGGTAGCAGCAGATAAAGTCTTGGGTGCCTTCATCTAGTTTCTTGCACATTAGTGCAACTTTGGTTTTCAGGGGCATTGGGGGCGCCAACACAAAGCATTTTCTGTGTACATTGCTGGTAATGGTTATTTGTCTCATCCACTGATTGACAACACTCTATTGTGACTACTACTTGGCTATGAGGGACACTTCTCTTGCTGTGCCAAGTCAAACAGCACCATTTTCCTACCTGCCCTTCTATTTTTGTGTGCTAGAACAGTTACCAGGGTGTGTTATGTAAGCTTCAAAGCCAGAGTTATAAACAACTCTGAGAACAACTTATGAACAAGATGCATTTTTTCACATCTGGTTTGCCCCTACACTAGCAGGGATTATTCAGCCCACGACAGAAGTGAGCAAAAGTTATTGGCAGCAGGGGGGAACCTGCTGCTTGTGAATGGAATCAGCCTTAATACAGGCTGAGTTCCAGGCACCCACATGAAACTCTACATAACACAAGCCTGAAAAGTCTGCAGGTGACATGAGGAGCCATTGTGTGCCATTTCTTCAAATAGGTGGAAATAGGAAGTACAACATGAGTGCAAAGCCACATGCTGTCACCGCACTGTTTTTACTCTGTTCTTGGTATAAAAATATCATCACTCCCCAGGCTGCCAGTGCCAGCTGACAAGACCTCTG
>JBCJKH010015567.1:0-19529 GCA_039877255.1 Loriculus beryllinus
GGAGGGAGAAGGGAGAGTGAGAGAGTGGCTGTGTGGTTCTGGGTTGCCAGCTGGGCTTAAACCACAACATCTGTAAGACCTTGTCCTGAGGCCAAAAGGTTCTCTCCACAGGCACTTGGGAAGAAAGATGTACCAGTTTCTGGTTTCAGGGCTGCAGCTTCCAGCTCTTGTTACTGTTGAAAGTTTCATATACTGACACATTAGGATTTCACTAGCCCTGAATCCACATTCCTAATTTACCCCAAAAGGTGATGATCCCATCCAAATTCCTCACAGATAAACTTCATACTTCCCTGAATTAATTCCCACCAAAGAAAAGACTTTCTCAAAATCTCAAATTAAAGAATTTTGAAAAAGAACTATAAATAAAAAAAAACTGATTGTCAAAGTGACTCAGTGGCATTGCCCTTTTATACTACTTCTTTATTCACTCATTAGTACACAGACTGCAATTATACACAGTTAGAAGGCAAGTCTTCAGTGGCACTCCTCTTTATGTACTATTTGATTTCTCTTGGGGCCTCGGCTTGCAGCTACAGCATCATTTAATGCATGATTTACTTGGGAGAGCCTGCCAACATTTGAAAAACAACAGAAAAATAATAATCATTGAAATTAAATAATCCAGTATTGAAAAAACAAGAGGGACTTTTTTCTTTGCTATCTAATAGTTTCAGGGTTGATATTTTATCTGCTCATGGAGTGCCAATGATAACAGGATTTCAAGATACACTTCTGTCACATTTATAAAGGCTTACAATCATACATTTTTTCAAGCCTAGCATACTGATGCTGTTACATTAATTGCCAGTACTTTAATAATAGTTTATGAATGCACCTGCTAAGGTCCCCATAGATGATACAGATCACCCCAGAGCTCTTCAGAGTGTAACAATTTAAACATCAGCCTTTGCTGGAGGTTGTTCAAAGGCACGGTGAAGGCCTTGTCAGCAAAACCTTTATTTTCCACTGTGTATATTCTTTATTTCACCTGAGTATTAAAACCAACAAGAAGATAGAAAGGCTTAGTGGCTTTTGCAATCTCAGTGGAAATGCATGCAGAAGAAGTGCTGATGTTTTAATACGTTATTGACTAGAACATTGGCTTGAACTTCTTTCCTTCTTTCCACGTATTTTTCTCTCTCTCCCCAGTCCCCTCATTTGAAATGGGAAATCAGGTCAACCCTGAATGGAGAAACACTAATAACTTACCCATTTGCACAGGAAAATCTGAATAATTTAATTTAAAATTTTAAGAGCAACTGTCAGACAAAACAAGTTTCAGATGTTATTCCTGAAGGACTAGCACCAGCCATTGAACTCTGTCGTTTTTGTTACAGTGCCTTGGCGTAAGCCCAGATGCTGTCTCCTACAGACTCCTCTTAAAGAATGTATGGATGTCCAAAGAGCACAGCAGGGAAGCAGAGACCTCCTGAATTCTGCGTATTAGCATATTCATTAAGCATACTCTATAATTAATGTAACTTCAATGAAACATATGGATTAAATTATGTCTTGGCTACAACTATTCTGAAAAGACTCATGAGCATTGTCCATTGTTTATTGCACAAATTTAATCTCAAAGTAGTCATAATGGCACTAACAGAGCAAGAATTTTCATCTCTTTTTAACTGACAATGTTGAGAACTTCCCAGTGGAAGAACACATCCCTCGAAAGCAAAGTCAAACCTACTGAAGGTTTCCTCAGGTGTCTTTTACAGCTCCTTCAGAGGTTGATTAGGGGTCTCAGAGGACAGACACAGGAGGGCAGTGTAGCACAGGTGGTGACACAGGGGCACAGGTAAACAAGGGAACCCACTAAGCATAAGCTCTGATGATGATCCCAGTTGTTGCACCTTCAGGAGCATAAATACATTTAGAAAAAGAGAATTCATATAAAGGGAAAAATTATGTCCTGAAAATGTACAAATCAACTTCTTTTTTGGCTTTTAGAGCATATTATGACCTTACTAGTGTTGAGGCAATTGGAAGACTTTAGCTGCAAAGTATCTCTAACAGCAGAGCCTGCGAGTACCATGAAAAGATTTAACATATGGCAGTGCAGCTGAGCTCAGATCCTATTCCTTTCAGAAGTGCACACCTGAGTGCTTGCTTTAAAATTTAAAAAAAAAAAAAAAATAAAAAAATCAACGTGGGTTTTATTTTTATTAAAAGAGACAACACATCTTTAAAGCAGTAAGAGTTATAAACACTTACCGGGAAAAAAAAATCCAGAACCAGCATTTCCCCTTTAATGTACACCTCCCTTGTTCCCATCCTCAGTACAGGATATAAGTCCTTTTCTTCCACATTACATAGCCATGAGCTATCTACTACTCATAGCAGAAAAGTTAAAAATAAATACGCTTTCAATGCATTTTCCATTCTCCAGTAAATCTTCATATTAATTGGGAAGGGTAACTGAACAGCAGATTGCACATTATTTTGCAGAAATGGTTGGCTGCGCTATTATCAAATAGAATAGCGGAGGCAGAAGATGAGATAAAAATGTCATTGCAAAAATGAGAGTTTCCTGCTCTATATCTGTACCTTCCTTTGTGTTTGTCTCTGTCTCAATCAGATTTAAGTGATGTTCCATTGAACTTCCAATTGTATTATTATCACTTCAGAAACATTAAAGGACTCTTACGTTCACAACAGTGTAAACTATCTTTCAACAAATTCTGATTTAAAATGTGGCATGAAGTATGAGATGGAGAACCCTACAGAAAAATTATGGAACACACTCAGGTTATTCCAATAAATTATTAGCTTTTCAGAGTGAAATATTTCTGAAATGATTTGATTTCCCCAAGAGCTATTGGGTTTTTGCTTGACATGGGTTATTGGGTTCTGTCCATGATGATTAGTTCAGGATGTAATGAACAGCTTCAGATGCAGAAGTTGTACTTTGCATGTATTAATATCAGAATTCAGGCATTATTTCCCATTTAAAATAAAAAAAATATTATGACATCTAGAAAACAAGAAGAACAAAAATCCACCTCTGTTATTTGTGCCAAAAAATCAACAAATGAAGAGCCCAGTCCTGAAACCACTAAACAAGGCTGGGTTGTACAATACCTCTATACTAAAACATTTACATAGATAAATATTTTGAGCTTGGATGTTATTTGGCTTTTTCTTTAAACTTTCATAATCTTTATATAGTCTTCAGTTATAGTCTTTGTCAGCATACATATTTTAAAAAGGCTAAAAGACACCTCCAGTCATCACTCCAAATAGAATTGGACGCTACAATATGGTAAAACATCACACAAGACATGAACAATATACTGCATTCCAAATTGCTAACTAAAAGAACAAAAGTCTTTGAACACGGAAAATCGTTGTTAAACTACAAATACTTTCATTTTCATTTAGCTGCAAATGATAGCGTTTAACAAGAATTTTTTATTTTTTATCTCTGCACATTGTTGTCTGACCACAAACAAATTTCTAATTAGATATGAAAGACAACAGACATTTCTCAAATTAAAAAATAAGGAAAAAACTAAACAGTTTACTGAAACAGTTTTCCTCTATGTGCCTTTTCCAGAACAAGTACCTCACTTTCTTTTTCTACCTAATACACACCCTGCATATTAATAATGGGCAAGAATCAACCAATACCTAGTTCATGTCTCTGCGGCTGTATCAGTTTAAGACCAGAGTGGAATAATTTTTATAACCGAACTGGCACTTTGTACACCTTGAAGACCACAGAATTTCATTCAGCAATTCCTTCCCTGTAATCATAACTCCTTTTTCAACTTGCACATATTTTGTATTTATCACATATTCAATTCTGATCTAAGTATTTCAAGTGGCAGAAATTTCACCACATCGCTGGGCAAGTTGTTCCCATGGTAAACTACCCTCATGAGTGAAATCTTAGAAATTATTCTTAGCCTTAAATTGTCTGGCTTTACACTCTAAGTAAAAAAAAGAAAATGGTCTAGAGAAAGATAATAAATTGGGGCTTTCAATATGCATTCCATTACATGGAATTATCAAAAGCAAGGGTCATACCCAAGTAGGTGAAGAGCATCTTCATTCTCTTTTCAGGCAACAATGAAAGCCCATGCAGAAGCCCATACCTCTGAAGGCAACAGCATGATGGAGAGCCAGGGGGGAGCTGCACCTACGCACTTTGTAGCTAATTCATATCTTTAGAGAATGTATCACATGAGTTACCTTCTTTAAAAACACCTGAAAAGAAAAAGCATATCATTCAATCCAAATAGTTACACATAAGCTTTTTTCTAACCTAACTTGCTTATTTCAAATACTTTGGTCTAAAATGAAACGGAAATTTTAAACCTTTTTTATTTTTTTTTCAAGCTTTCTGTTCAGAACCGACTTCTGCACATTTTTCTATCTAGCATGCAGTATGAGAGAATATTTTTCACAATTCTTAAGTTTTACTTATCAAAAAACAACGAGCGTCATGTTGGTATTACTAAATATGAACAATCACCTGCATTTCTGAGGAAAATATATCTTTGTGGAACAAAGAGTTTAATATTAAACATACATTTTTTTATGGATTTTCTGGACTCATTTCATTGTCTTCAGATACATTAACCTTAAATGGTTTGTCAGATTCTCACAGTATTTAGGCAACTGTCTCTTAGGAATATATAAGCAAGGCCTATTGACTGCTACTCAGCCAGTATAGGCAGATCTCCTTTATGAATTCCAGAAATGTTATTCTTTTTTTCCCAAATAGAGCACCTGGAGATTTTTGTTAAGTGATACAGAGAATTCAGACACTGATAACACAAAGTAATTTTGTTCTTTGTGTATTTTTAAAAATAAATATTGCAGTTATTTTAAAAGATGAATTAGGGAAATGGTCTTGCAACTCAATTTTAAAGGGGTAACTAGAAAAATTATTAAATTAGACCTCTGTAATTTAGTTAATAATCCCACTGCATTTCTTCAACATAAACTTGATAGCTGTTTTTCAGTTATACTTTAGTCTCTCTCTCTCTCTCCTTGATTAAATATTATACAGCAATATAAGACAGTGCGAAACCCTGAGTTGTAATGATAATTATAGTTCATTAAATACTAATCAAATTAGATCTAAAAGTGCTTGGATGCATTCATTTGGTAAATATAAAATAAAATTCTATATCATGCAAATAACTCAGTAGCTGTATACATAAAATAATGAAATGAAAATATGAATGCATAATAATATTCTCAATAAGAAAAAAAACTTTTACTTAAATTAAAACCTATAATTTGAGCAAGATGATTATCCCTAATATTGCTCTTTAAATCCTGCCATTTGACTGCTGTCACCAGCAGTTTAATTCAGAATGTAATGTTAAAATGTAAAAAAAACCAAACAACTTATTAAAGGTTCCCTGTGCATATTGGAGTTAGTAACTGTATTATCAAACATCTGATTTTTGCAGACAAAAAGCTTATATATGCCATTTAATACAGAAAAATGCCACTTGCAGTTATCACCTCTTTCACATTTTCAAATATTCAATGTACCTTCCTGCCAGATAAGCATCTGATCCAAGACCCATGGAGAAAAGAGACTCCTACTGGTTCCACTTGATCAGGCTGTTGAGCTTCAAGTTGCACATTTTTTATCACCCTCAGCACTCACTGATGGAATTGGAGGTACTGACTAACTTAGCACTGGTACAGCTAAAATGCCTCAGCCACAAACTGTTATGGATATTTTTCATACTTTGTTCCTAATCCAATTTGCTTCAATCACTCAGGCCAGTAGGGCAGCACTGGCGTTCCCACAAGATTCAATAACCAGTGAGAACCTCCCACCATGACTCACAAGGAAGGTATAGTCATTCACACAGTAGTATCTGGGATGAGCAGCTCCAGGAAGTTGTTGGGTTTTTTTCCTAAGAGCTAAAATTGAGAAAGTGCTATCCCATTAAATAGCACTTGTGTGGTTATCATGCCTTCACTCAACTTGCTTGGATGCAAGTATTGGAAGGTGATACTTTTTCCACATTTTTCTAATGACCTTGTTATCTAAAGATCATTTAGTTTACCTTCCTCTATCTGCTGGTCCTGTTCCTTTTGATCCAGCCCTAAATACAGTTGCCTTTCAGAGCTGTCAGTGCACATTGCCAGGCCACGTTGAGCTTCCTGTGAAGCAGCACCCCTAAGTCTTCTCCCTCAGGGCTGCTCTCAATCCATTCTCTGCCCAGCCTGTATTTTTGCTTGGGATTGACCCAAACCATGTGCAAGACCTTTCACTTGGCCTTGTTTAATTCGTGAGCTTTATACAGGCATAGTCCTTGTGCACAGAGTTCATTCACTTGGAGGTAGAGTAGAATAAATAATCACTGATCATGTCAGATACACGGTCCTTAAAGTGTTTAACAAAGAGTGAGATACTAACCAATAATCTAGTACTCATTTTAAAGGCACAAGTTTATAAAAAGGCTACAGATCTGTTTTGTCATTTATAACTGAAACGTGTGAAATCAGAATCTGTCTCAAATCACAACTGAAATAAGTACAAGATAATTTTGTTCATACCTGAAAGATGATGATTCCAACTTAAAATAGGCACTCACTTGTTGTTTGGTAGGCACTGGTACATCTCCCAGGCTTGGGAAGGCACTATGGAAATAAAAGAGATTTTGGAGTTACATTCACACCAGCAGCAAGTGCTAGCATAGGAGATAAGCAGGTTTATGTAGTGCTAAATTTCCACAACAGTGTTGTATTTCTTTCCTCCTTCCATGAAATAATGATACCCATAAAAACTTGGATTGAAAGCTTAGCTAGAATTACTACAGAAAAATATAACTTAAGGCAAAAAACTGTTTAGTAGCAATGTGTAGCAAACAAGCAGATGTTTTCACCAAGACTGCTAGCTTCAATATGCTATTATTTCTGACAATGATTTTTTGACATTCTTATTAATTATATATATGATATCTTAGATGTAACTACTCTAGAAATGTTTGGATTCACCTAACAATGTCCTAACTTTTGCAGTTGAAGACACAAAAAATATAACTTGATGACCAATTAAATTTAATTTTATTGTTTATAGATAAATAGCAGATTATTATCACAAATAAATAATGGGTAATGAACAAATTCAAGACTGCAACTTGGTTTTGTTGTAACACATTATAGTTGCTGGACTGTTATTTTTCAATTTAATTATACACAATGGGAAATAGGATGCTTAGCAGAAACTCAAATTAAATAAGATTTTTCAGTGGGTTAAGTTGCATGATGTGAGTCTTATTTACACCATGGTCTTTTAATTTTATACTGACAATGGATGTATTAAGTAATACAACAGGTCCTCAAATACTTGTATAAATTATACATACAAAAACTACAAGCCTGCTTAATATAGGGGTAAAACATCTTTCAAAATCATATTAGATCATGGAAGCCGAAAATCTCATTTGTGTTAAAAAGCCTTCAGATGATAGAGCAGTAGAAAATGGCCTATATCAGCAAAATTATCATATGCTATATCAGATGATAGAGCACCAGGCAATGGCCTATATGAGAAAATTATCATATGCTATATTAAGAACAAAAACTTCAGCTAGCAGAATGTAATTAAGGAAAAATACTATCTTTATCAGCATTTTTAAAACAAATTGAACAGCAAATGCTATGAAAGAAATATTAGCAAATCAGTAGAAAAGCAAATATTTTCCATCAAAGATGGAGACAGATTTCTGTTACCTAAACTCTCCATTAAAACACCTTGATCTTTCCTCTTGCTGGTGGGAAACACAACGCCGTCACACAGCTGAGGTTACCCACTGCCTATGTGCCCTCAAGAACCGTAGAACAGAACTACAGTACTTTAGATTAAAATAGAGTTTCTGTTTCTTTAAAGTAAATGGAAAATGGGCAGGCTGGGATGACAAGTCCAGCACAAGTTTCAGTCCACAAAGTAGAAATTTTAATAACAGTTTACAGCAAGGAAGGCTGAATTAATTTTCCCCAAATGTCTTGGAATGGCACGTGAGAAGCTGCCTCAAGAGGCATCCTAGTGAGCATGTATTGGGAATGCATCAATGCATATCATTCAGACGATGCATCAATGTGACATACAGATGTAGGAGTCCTAATAGTATGCCAATAAGGAAAGAAAGCCTGCATATACATTTGCATACTAAGAATAATATTTGTTTCAGTTTTACATGTTACTTTGAAAACTATATTAAAAAAATCTGTATTGAAGTCTATTAGATTTAGAGTATATTTAGTATAGAATATATTAGAGTATATGGAACCATATTCAAAGGTTATAGCTTACCGTCAATAGAGTTTATCAATTCAATATCTCTTTTTTTTTAGAGCTTTTACAAATGATGTTATGAAAAATATAATGACTAGTTAGGTCAGTAAGACCTGTTTGCTCCTATGTGTCTATTAAATATCATTGCTTGAAATATAATCAAATACATTCTTATCAGTTTATGTTCAACCTACTCTAATGTTCATTTTAGGATTTCAACCATTACTAATCATATAATGAATGCTACCCAATTTTCTATTACTTCCTTTATTGCTACACAACAGAAAAATAATGAGACCTCAGTGAAGAAACTTCTTTTTAAACATCAGCTTTATTATAGCACAGATTTTTTTCACCAGGTTATCAATGTTCAACATCACCTTTTTGATTAAATGTTATTCTAACATGCTATGACTCTAAAACAACCTTTTCCAAGTCATCTTTCTGTGAGTAACAGATGGAAATTCTTAAATATAGTTAATGGCTGGGTGTAATGATCTGTTTTATCTGGATTTTCCAAAGCTGCAGTATTGTGACATGTAGGATAATATATGGATGCCATTGATGCTAAGTAAGCATTTATGTCCTGAGAAAGTATGTTTTCTGGGTTTTGTTCACTGTAGTCTAAGAGTTTAATGTCAGACAGGTAATCTAACAACCATTAAATGTGCAAATGATGTAGTAATTTACAGACATGAAAGAGTAGACAAATCTGTTAAGCACTTTGATAAAACCATAATTTGAAAGCCATGACATTATCAAACCTTTCCACAGCTCACCACAGCTAATGCATTCAGTCCAACACAGTAAATTTGTTAATGCTGTCAAATCCAGTTTAATTTGACACTGCTTATCTGTCAAGGGCAAGATACAGTACATTATCACTCCTTCTGAGACACCCCTCTGGTTTCATTTGAATGAAGGAAACAGCACTTGTAGCAAGGAACAGAAATATAAAAAATTCTAGCACATTTAAAAAAAAAAAAAAAAAAAAGTAAAGTTTTACTCTCCATTAGCAAGTTAGTTAGAAATTCTGACAGATGAAGGCTCAGACATTTAACAAACATTTCAATCATTAATCACTCAAAATTACAGATAAGAGTTGAGAGTTGCATGGGAAAGAGTCAGCCTGCAACTGAAGCTGGTACACAACCAAGTAAAAATCTCATGCATCAAGAGGAACATGATCGTTAAAACATCCATTCTTGATGGTTTCTTCAGCCCATTGTTTTAGATTTATACCAAAACAGATTTAGCAAGGTTTTTAATCCTTATATAAGATGGATAAACACAAGAATGTTTACTATTGAAAAACCAGGTTTTTAAATTATGTTACATTTTCAGTTACTTTAAAAAGCCTAGGGCAGTTTTCATTCCTTCCAGTATATTAATGCAAGTTTGAATTAAAAAAAAAATCCATTTTACCTAATACAGAGCTTTGAGAGACAGGAAAAGATAATTCTGTGCCAAAGGGTTATTCTCTCTAGTTAGCTTGTGCATCTCCTGCCTGTGTAGATTTATCAGTGTCCTGGTTTTGGCTGGGATATTTATTTATTTATTTATTTATTTATTTATTTATTTATTTATTTATTTATTTATCTATCTATCCGACTATTTGTTTTGTGTGTTTGTTTGTTTGCTTGTTTATTAGCAGCTGATTCAGTGCTGTGTTTTGGATTTAGTCTGAGAATAATCAGAGACTTTCCAGTTTCCATTGATGTGCCAGTGAGCAGGTGCATAAGGAGATAGGCAGGGAGCACAGCCAGGACATCTGACCCTAATTAGCCAAAGGGATATTCCATATCACAGCAGATCATGTTTGGCATAGAAACTGGAGGGAGTTACCCAGAAGGGACCTATCACTGCTCTCGCTCTCTCTTCCCCCTTCATTATTATTATTATTATTATTATTATTATTATTATTATTATTAAATTCCAGTTTTAGCTCCTTGCTGTTAAATGTATAAAAGGTATGTATGCATCCATAAAAAAATAACCAATGCTCACTGCAAGCTCTGGAGACTGAGCTGCTGAAAGTGTTACCAATGATGTAACCACTGCTGCAACAAGCTTAGCAGAGGATTTGTGGTACTGTGGACCTTTCACAGGAAGTGGGTTTCCAGTGGCCATGACTTTTTCTACTGACTTCCAAGGCCACTTGATAAGATTAGACATCCTCAGTATATTCTACATAAAATAAAAATCACTGTTCTTTTTAATATACTAAGACATGCCATGAGCTTCTTTCTCAAGATGCTTTTGAAAGGTCTCACTTTATTGCAAACCTCACATTGTTCCCCATTTCTTACCATCTGAAAGTAACTAGCATAAAAATACCAGAAAAGGACTGAATAAACCTGTGAAAATCTTCCTTGTTTGTTGTCTATTAAAAAAGATTCCCAGCAGATCTATTTGAAAAGATAAAGCAATTCTATATCGTTAACCTGTACAGAAAGCATTCTCTAGGAGAACAAAAGCTATTACATTAGTTGGCAATTAAAACCCCCAGATATGTTTCATACCATATTCCATACATGTGCCAATATTTAAGCATTTGCCAGATAGCAGGTGGTTTGTAAATCATTATCTTTTCAAATTATGTTGCTAATGGCATGTGTGAAATGACTGAAAAATTACATGTTTTCCCATCTCCATCATTAAAATAAAATAAAATGCTGCAGTACATTATCTAAAGCTCAAGAGCCATAAAGCACTGGCAAATCTGGGTTTCCCTCTTTCCACCCTACTCCATCAGCATTGCTTACCTCATTAATGGTGGACAATACAGTCTATGATATTTGACTTCTATGGCTTATCTTCACTAGGAAGGAAAGACAACCAAAAGCATCAGTGTCAGCTCGTTCTTAAATGGACACAGCTTATTACTGGTAGTGCGTCTGGAGTAACACATTTAAGAATGAGAAAAGCAAAAGCTACACAGTGGCTACTGGAACAGATTCCCCTGCAGCTTGCGGTGCAGACAATAGCGAGTCAGGCTGTGCCCCTGCAGCCCATGGAGGTTCATGGTGGATAGATACCCACCTGCATGGGAAGATCCCATGCTAGAGGTGGTGGGTGCCCAAAAAGGGCTGTGATCTCATGGAAGCCCTGGGATCCTGGCAGTACCTGTGGCCCTGTGGAGATTGGAGCCCACGCTGGAGCAAGTTTGCTCACAGGACTTTCCTGTCCCATGGAGGACCCTCACTGGAACAGATTGTTCCTGAAGGTCTGCAACCCGTGGAAAAGATCCACAACGGAGCAGTCTGTGAAGAACTGCAGCCCAATGGAAGGACTCACATTGGAGAAGTTCATGGAGGACTGTCTCTTGTGGGAGAGATCCCACACTGGAGCAGAAGACTGTGAGGAGTTGTCCATGAGGAGGAAGGAGCAGCAGAAATGACATGTGATGAACTGACCAAAACACCCATTCCCTGTCCCCCTGTGCTGCTGCTCAGTGGGGAGAAGGTAAATATTGTGAATAAATTTAAGCCTGGGAAACAGGAAAGGGGTAAGTGGAAAGTGCTCTAAGATTAGTTTTTATTTCTCGTTGTCCTATTCTGATTTGACTGGTAGTAGATTAAACATTTACCCAAATGGAATCTGTTTTGCCCATGACAGTAATTGATGAGTGATCTCTCCTTGTCCTTTTCTTGGTGCACGAGGTTTTTGTTAGATTTTCTCTCCTCTGTCTAGCTGAGAAGGAGTGTGATAGAGCGACTTTGGTGGGCACCTGGCATCCAGCCAGGATTAACCCAGCACATCAAAATATAGACAAATCTCTTGTCTTTTTTAATCATGTTTCAGATGCTCACAGTTACTGCTTGCTCCTAGTTCTCAGAACAGCTTGGCAAATTAGGAATTTAGCTTCCTTTCTACAAGCTTAGCGTAGACAGCATGTGGTTCACAAACATTTGTCCTTCCAAGTTGCACTGCCAACAGCAGAAACTCCTGGGGATAAATCACTTATACAAGTCCTTGATTTGGCTTCCCAGATAGTGAGCACAGCAGATTTTGTTCTACCCAGATAGTGAGCACAGCAGATTTTGTTCTACTTTTCCTACAACAGTCTAATGGATAATGCAGCTAATTCCAAGCAGGAAGGAAGCATTCAGGACTGCCCTTGTTCTCTTCATCCAGAGGAAAACCATTTGCACAGCCATACATGTCCTGGCTGAAAACAACTACTAAGAAAGGTCTGTTTCTACCTTACCAGGTGAGCATGATGCTTGGAAATTTGGTTTATACACTATATAAACATCAAGGTGAAGAGACAAACTTACAGCCCTATCCAGTCACTGCATTAAGAAATGATCTGAAAAAGTGATCATAAAATACATGACTTTCTCCTCATATTACAAACGAAAGTGGTAGAAAGGACACAAGCCCTATCATAAAATCAGGTAGCTAACAGATAAGGATGACATGTTTTTGTGCTGAAAAGTTTTTGAAATAAATTTAGCAAGACAGCTCATATTTTTTTCAATGTTAATTTTATACCACAATTTTATACCAATTTTGAATTAAATGCTTAAAAAATCCATACTGTTTCCCTGATCCTGAATATTCTAGATGATTCAAGGCTTCCAGATATTTTACATCAAGATAACTGCCAGTTAAAATAATGGATGAGCAATGTAAAAGTGTTCATAAGTATTAGAGGATCGCTGTTATGTGCTTTAGCTCAGTAGCCTTCTGGCACAGCCAACAAAGACAAAACAATAGGAAAGATTTACTATAGCAAGTAGCTGTAAACAAGGCACTAGTCAGTGAAAATGTGTTCTGCAGTGCAGATACAAAATCAAGTACATTGCAATTCAGAGGTATTTCTGTTTTGCTACCTAAACCAAACATATAAAAACCATAGCCGATTCAAACTAGAATTTTTCATTTTATGGAGAGGGTTGGTACATTAGAAAAGCCTTGCAGTTTCTAAGGACTTCATATAGATCCCACTCTGTGAATTAAAATACCATAGCACCATCATTGATTATCATTGTATTTTTTTCTTTGTGTCTATTCTTTATTGCCTTTTCCATGTTACTTGGTAGCATTAGATGATCTGCTTCACTTACTTTAATCAATTTCCCCACAAATATCTCTAGTTAGTGTTTAGTCTAAACGAAGTACCTTGTCACAATCTTCAATGATTCCACTAAATACAGCCCACCCAACTGAAAGACAAATAACAGTAAAACCAAAAAGCTGGTGTAACAAAACACAGAGAATGGGCTTCTTCTAAATATTCCCAGCTTTACGAATTAAAAGGGCTTTATCCAACCTTGATAGTCATCGGTTTTAGAGTATAACAATGTCAACGGTTCCCAGATCAGCTGCATCATTATTTAGCTCACAGGTACAAAGCAGTTCAATATAACTAGTAACCTGTTTAAATGTTTTTTGCAATGTGTGGCTTGAAATTTTATGACCATAAACTCAAGCTAATTATAGCTAAAGTCTTCTAAATTTTTATAAGACAAGAGGTTAGATAGCAAATTCAGTTTCTACACCATAACCAAAAGAAGAATCTGCAAATTGAAGATTTTTTTTTTATTTTACATAGTCTTTACTACAAAGGCTGAGATGAATGTAGTGATGAAAACTGTACGTGACAAAGAGTAGGATATGCACATCTGAGCTCGAGCATGGAAATACTCTGTTTTAAGCACACACATATGATTCAACAATGTCAAAAGGGACAGCAATCCTTTCAAATCCCATAAACAAGCAAACAAAAAAAGAGTGACATGGAAATGTGACTGGAAGATTCAAGGGAAAAATGAAAATAATTAAGAAATCTTGCCACTGAGACAGCTAACTGTGATATTAATCAGTCTCTTTAAACTCTTGCTCTAGCATGCTGTTAACACATGCAGTAATACTAGACATGCTCTGTTTAATATGCAGCCCCCTAACTGCTTTTCTTATATCCATATACAATACTGACAAGAGCAGCTGTATTTCCAGCACAGCTGGTGTTGTGCAGGTCAGCAACATATCAGATTTCATCATGTTAGTTAGAACCTATTCAGTCTCTTCTGCATTTTGGCTATGTGAAAAATTGATCTTAATTTTCCATTTACAGCTGTAATTTAATGTAATCAACATTAAATTACAGCTGTCCTTCACAGTTGATGACAGATACAAATATGCAATATAGAACATACATCTCAGATAAAATATTTAAAAACTATTAAGTAGCTTTAAATCAAAGGAAACTCTTTAAAAAAATAGATTTTATTTTTTTTTTCCCCCAGAAAACAGTTACTTCGGCAGACAAGCAGCTAACGGCTACATTATGAGTGGCATTTACCTAACTAAAGATGCAGAGAGATTTTAGGGTAGGAAATATTAAGATTGTCCAGAGTACCTAAATTTGCATTTTTATTCATGTAAACACTTGTAGAACTTTCTTCTCTGTCATGTTTGAAAACATAACTTCAACTCATTTTCTCAGGCTTTCTGAAACAGGTACACGCTGCGAAGAGTGCCTGTAAAGCAGTTTAAAAGGTAGTTACATAAAATAAAATGCATAATGCTATGACAAAAACATTGAGATTGTTATTTAATCTGAAATCACTTTGGCATTAAAATTTTCAAAGAGTTTCAAATTTCTGTCTGTCTAAGATGGAAGGTGGCTCATTAAGATTTTCCTATTCATCACTATAGTAACTCAGACTTCATGATGTTTGCGTAAGCATAATGATTGATACAATTTGGTACAATGAACAATCATGTTACACTTGTTTCAACCTGCAACCTACCCTCCTGTCCATGAAATTTTCACGCCAGAAGCAGAGAAAACACAAAGAGCACAGGACATGTCCCCAATAACCATATCTACTCCAAAGTCATATGGTTTTCTCTACTAAGTAGCAGAAAAAAAGTGCAAGAGGCAGGGAGTTGTGGAGAGGGCACTGAAACACATTACATAAGGAGCAGTGGTGTCCATTTTTAGCATCTTCCACTCACACAATACTTACTTCACTTGCTAAAAATTATGCTCTAGACATAACTGCAAATAGAAGTGGAGCACTGCAAGAAAACCTTTGCTTCACATTTCATAGCTGGTGTCATGCTTATTTCTATAAGATCATGAACTTTCAGCTGATTCCTTGCTTCTAAAACTCAGTTGAGTCCTCTATTCAGCTTACCAGAGTTCATCCCAAATGCTCTCTGAAATTCATTCTAGCCAGAGTTTTCATTAATACACACATGAACTAGGTGAAATTGAAGGGCAGAAAATATTTCTTTTTTCTGAAATAGAGCAGAGTTTGGTTATTATACTGCAGAAGGTGTTAAGTTTCAGGATTAAAACATGACTTAGAAGATACTACATTCCTCATTACCAAAAAGTAAAGAGAGATGTTGCTGTTAAAGTGAAGGGCACTTTAGTCTGGCTTGGGTCCTAAAAAAAGGATGTGAACCATTTTTTACATGCTAATAAATGCTAACAGCACTTTGGTATTGCTCCATTCTTTCCAAATCAGCTAAAATTTTACTTATACAATGAATTAACCCATTGTAAGATGCTCATGTCTGTTTACTTTCCTCTATTGAAAGCTAATGAAGAATCTAATCTCCTTTAACTCTGAGGAGAGCTGTTTCTCCATACATCCAGCTTCTCAAATCTCACTGATGGCTTTTGAGATTCAAGTAATACTAGCCAAGCACCTCATGACCATCTTTATTCAGAAAAATGAAACGATGGGAGTAGTGCAACTATCATCTTTCCATCAGCAAGCTCCAGGACAGATCATCACATTGTTACTTCATCAAGGTCAATGAGAATTAAGTCAATGGAAGGCAGACAGCTTTGTGCAGAGACATATATATTTCAAAGTGATGGCAAGGTAAGAACTGCAAAAAGATGTACTGCAGATAGGAATCCAAGAAACAGGCAACAAACTGCAGTTAATTTAAGCCCTTGGGGAGAAAAGGAGATGGTATGCAAAATTTTCACCTCACTAGCAGTTCTTAATAAGTAAGAAAACAAATCAAAAGGTAGTGTATCAAGTCTTGGTGAATGATTAGGTCTTTACATGAAACACACAACTAACCTCAAAAAAATGTAAAGTTTATAATAAATAAAATTTTGTATTTAAATAAATTAATAATGCTTATATTCAGTAAATGAATTTGAAGGCAAATCTGGACCTACATTTTGAAGCTTGACCTCATTTCAAGAATGGAAATATAGAAGAACAGTTTTTAAGTACCTGACCTTGCTCATCTTTAATACTGTATATTAATTAGAGATGAGTTAATAGAGTAATTATAATTAAAATCACACGGAGTGATAGTGAAAGATTATAGAACTAATTTCATCAAATGCAAGGAAAAATTACTGAAAAAAAATCCAGTTTAATAGAGAGTGACACACTTCAGAATAAGGGTTGTTTTTACAAGTTTGACTATCTGAAATAACACCTTCTAAAGAGTGTAATACAGAAAGAGTTCAATTTAAAATTTTCATTTTTTTAATAGAAAGCCAACCTGCCTCAAAATCAGCACATTCAATTGCTGAAATAAATGGTTATATAAGTGAATGGGATTCTAATTAAGTACCATAGGTAGTAAATGTAATGTTATGTTTCAATGATTTTATGGATAGGAAGCTCATTTTTGTCCTACTTCCCATACGAGTTTTATGACTAACACTAATAAATAAAAGAAAATATGTTCTGATTTTTAACAAATTACAGCTTCATATCACAGCGGTTTATTTCGGTTTAAACAGTATCTTATATCTAGGAACAAGGCTAAGGCAAAGCTTAAAAAGAGAGTTCAGTTATATTAATTCTGCTCACCATTGCATAAATATATGCGGTATTCTTTAATCGCTTACCAGTACTATAATTCTTTCCCATAAAGCTAATTGGCAATAAACTTTCTATGATGATAATAAGATTAAAACAAAAAGTTCCTAATCATTTTAATAATTTTCCAGTTCTTTTGCAGGAGTCACCTTTCCCTAGCAGTCAACTGACCACTATATCTGTATCACAGATGGTCCAACCTCTCTTGGCAAAGTGTGACCTAAACTAGATGTTCCAGCACCCTGTCCAGCTGAATCTTGAGAGTCCACTACTTCCCTGAAAAAGTTATTCCAAGGCTGATTGAGCTCTTTTACTGATAAAGCTTTGCCCCTAAAATACATTTGCAGAAATACCTATGGATCAGTCATGTTTTTATTGGGGTATTAAGGTAAAGAAAGACACAGATCTGGGCTATCTGAAGATGCAAGTAGAAAAGAGGTTTATTCCACCATAGCTTATGTTAATGCTATGACTGTTAATATTTACCTTCTTCATTATGCTCATTCTCAGATTCACAAACAAATGTGGAAACACATTTTTTTCACAGGTTTTATTCCTGTGATTCCTAAAAAATTGCAGGCAGAGCTGCCTTGAATTCCGGATAGTAAAAGAAATACTGGTGGGAAGTGAAATGTGTTTCTTTTTTTCTTCTTAAAAGATTTAATTTCTTCCACAAAATACACAGGATGAAGAAACCATTTTCAATGTATGACCCACAGACATTTGGTTTATTTTCCTCTGGAATTAAGGATTCTCTTTAATCACAGTGCTGAGCAACTTTTCCCCTTTTCCATACCCATAATCTGCCAGGAAAGAAAAAAACAAACAAACAAACAAACAACAACAACAAAAAAACCTTACTAACATTGCTAATTCACAAGTGGTAGCACAGCTCAAAAGTCCTTCATAGATATCTTAAGGACAAGAATGTGAGGAAGATTGATATCCTGGTACATGTCAGAAATCAATTAGACAAATGGAAGTTCATTTGAATATACACTGTAGTTTCTCTAATACAATGGTACTTTGAAAATGTCAATATATAAAAATGAAATTCTGGCAGCCTAGACGGATGGAATGCAAAGCTTAAATTTAACCCATGAGTATAAAGAATAGATAAGAAACCATGTGAATTAGTCAGCAAATGGTTAAAATTAAGAAAGGAATTGCTCTTTGTAGAGAAAAGAGACTCAGAAAGAATCACCATTAAATATATAGATATTTACTAAAAAAAAGAAATTGCTGGAAACTATTTCCCAGGTTAACCAATATTTCTGGTCCCCTGGGACTTTCACAAAGTTGGTCTCAATCTATTCCTAAGCAATGAGGACCAGGCACATTTAGGGTTATGAGGAAAGCTTTTAAAAATCTTGTTTTGTTCAAATAAGCGTTTAATTTCTTGACTGTTTCTTTCATTTGGAAATTCTGTGGTCTGCAAAAAGAGGATGTATAGTCCTGACAGATCAATGCAGACCTCAGCTGAATCATCTGCACTGATCTCAGGACTCTTCCTTCCTGCTTAATCCCATCATCCTTGGATCTAACAAAGTGTGCTCACAATATGTTTCATTAGAATATGAGATTCCTATCTTATGAGATATTACATATGAAACATATGTCTCTCACAATATGAAACAACAAAACAGTTTTCTGCCAGGGTGTAGTATCCCATTCAAACGTCAACCTTTCAGTCTGGTAGTAAGCAATATTCAACCCTTCAAAGCGCTCCACTATGGGAGGTTTTACAACACCTCCTTAATCATAGCATGCATCTCAAGCCTTTTTAAAAGCTGGTGGCACAGAGTTATTTTCCACTGTTGATTATGTATTCTGTGCAAGCAGCATATAAAGCTCGAAGCTCATCATTGTCAGTAAAAGTCTCATGCACATAAACAAGGACTGAACTTGCCTGTTATTTAAGAACAGAGCTCAAGTCTCTTTGATCCAAACCTACGCTGCTTCTGAAGGTTAAGACAAGTCTGTTCTTAAAAGAAAAAAAGGTGACACACAAGAATCAAATTCAAATTGAAGTCTGGTCTCCAAATCAGCAATTTAATTTAGCTGGTTTTGTAAATGTCTCACTCATGCCACGATACATAATAATGTCCTTGCATAATAAATAGCAGGTCATTTAAAAAAGGAAAATACTCGGTGAAAAAGAAAATTACTAAAAAGAAAACTACATCGAAATCCATGTAAACCCACTATATTTATTCTGCAGCTGCTACCTTCCTCTTTTCATGCAATCTGAAATCTATCTGAAGTTCACATAGACCATTAAAACTTGAGATTTTCTCATAAGAAAATCATGATTAATAAACAGTGAGAAAGGACAAATCCATCTGTACTTGAGCCCCTCTGGTAGCTTATCCATGTCAGCTGCAGACTTAAGGCAGCTGTTCCTAGGAGCATTTTATGACTTTCTTCAACTTTCCCTT
>JBCJKH010015568.1:0-10597 GCA_039877255.1 Loriculus beryllinus
ATTAATTGTAAAAACCTCAACTTTTTATTATCTATCTTGTCCATTGTCAACTTTTGTTCATCTTTCATCTCATTTTTTTGCCAAAGATCCTTCTTTATTTCTGGGATCTATCTCTGGACTCTGAATTTTCCCTTAGTGTATTCCCTGCTGGAAGTTTGATCATTCCCTTTTGATGTGAACAATCATTCCAAGTTCAGAGGGCACATTGTCAAGTGTAACTGAGGTAGTTTAATACTGTTTGTGGACTAAGATTTAGAGTGGTCTACAAATACCTTGATAAGATTTAGGTTGAATGGCAGCTCACCCATGATAAGAGTCAATATCCTTCCTTTATGGACTGCAAGCTTTCCAGATATTAAGCTAAGTGCTGTACATGTGCATGATCGACAAAAACTACCTAGATACAAGATGCGCCTGATAGTCTAAGAATTAGTCCAGATTTTTTTCTAAATTTTATTCAATGACTATTTTGAAGTGTTTTATGTAAAAAAGTTTCTGAAGCAGAAACAGTTACTTATATCAAATAGATAAATCTTGTTTATTAACCTGTAGTACCAATGAGTCTTGTATTAATGGATCTGGAGCGGCACAAATTCAGAACAGGCAGCTGGTGTTTCACCCATGTTACTCTAGTGTTCCACCCATATTATTTTGTAACTAAGTAGCTCTAGTGACCTCCTGGGAAGTAGAAGCTGTAAAGTTGAGTCTCTCTATGTGAAGAGGACTCTGAAAGAGTGTCAGGTAAATCCCTTGGAGAGCGCACAACGGATACACCGGTATACAGAAAATATCACCGTCACCACCATTTTAAAAGCAAATTTATTACAGCTGCACTTTGTCAAGAGCCTGATGTTGATGGGTTAGTTGTGCTCAAAGCATGTCTGGTAGACAGGAATTGTTATTCAAGTTTCTGGACCCTAATGAATTTTTGCAGGAACTGGGAACTAGGCCAGCAGTTTTCCCTGTTTCAAAAACAGGGATGTAGAGGTCAGAAATTTCTGTGCTTGCGTAGGAAGGTGCATTATGGATGTAGAAACCTTAAGCTTTGTGGAACCTCTTTGACAGACTCTTTAGGACATTAAAATCTAAAATAATGTTTTGGTCTGACCTTATATTTTTAACAGTAGTTTTCACTGTAGATTGGCAAGGACTCTCTCTGCTCATTAATCTTCAGGATTTATCTCTTATGGATTTTAACTAGGAGTCTGTCAATGGGGTCTGTAAAACATTCATGGTTGTAGCACACCTAAGGTTTACATAATAATAAGAAAATGTCCTCAGCAATTGGAACACTGAGCTATTAAAGTTCAAGTGCTATTAACATGTAGCTAATAGATAGCACATTCATTTGTCACTGTGTTGGTAACTGTGAAAACTTCCAATTGTTTACTGGGGAGATGGATTTTGAACTGAGTTCAAGTAACTTAAAATTCTTTTCAAATCGAACATCCTAAAACTGAAGATATATACAGCTTTCTAAATTGCTTGTTTTTCTTTATCTGATTGCTTTTAATATCAGGGGTAGGTTGTAAGAAATCTAAAGACACATGAATCTATTCTATGTAGATTTTGACAGCTGAAAGAAGATTTACTATTTAAATTTTTAGATTAACTCATAATGTGTAAAACCTTTTCTACTTGCATTTATCAGGAAAAAGTATTAGTATTCAACACAGCAGGGAAAATTCGCTGGTTTCGTCTGTAAACAGAATATGCAAAAACCATCAGGTTCCAAGTCAAGTGTACATGACCTACGATTTGGTCTCAGCTGTTAAATTCTTGGGTTGAGCAAACACCAAAGAAAGAACAACATTCATAAAGAGAAACCACTTTGATGTTTTCCTGGAAACCTGTCATCCATTGTCTGAAAACTAACATTCTTTTCAGTCGACAAAGAATAGTTTGAAAGTACTTACATAGTTCTGTAAGTTATGGAAAAGCCAGTTATGAAGAACTGTTTGAACAGAGCTGCTTAAGATCTGGGAAACATTCAGTCAAGAATAATTGCACAATGATAATGTACAATTAAATTAACCAATCATAACAACTACTGTAAATGAAAGCCTCAGTAACACAGTTTTTGAATGATGTAAACTTTGCAGGAGTGCGATGTGCAGGAGAAAGCCCACTGGCAGACAAATTTTAGTACATCCCTGTTTTATACTGAATTTGGAATGTTGCACCAGAAAAAAAATCTTTTCTCTACTGGAAAACTCTGATTTATCTCACTGGTTACTTCTTATGATTAGTACTACTTTACTGATATGAATCCTGTATCAATAAAATAGTAATTTTTTTTTTTTTTTGCTCGCATAGATTCTACATTGTGTATCTATTAGCTAAAAAAAGAATCATTAAGAGGAATTAAAGTCTATACGCGACTCTATGAATCTGTATTACTGATTAAATAAAAAAGATTAAAAAGCTAAGCAATTTACTTACGTTTATGTGATATATTTATGACTATTCAACAAAGTCTTGTGTGCCATGTGTGCAAATATACATGCTAACATTTGGATGCTTAATCTTAGTATTTCATTTACATTTTCTCTTCCTTCATATCAGGTTGTTCTTTACTTGCTTTATACTTAGCTACTTCTTAATTATTATTCAAATATTCTAAGTTTATACATATGGATAAATATTTCTAAATACAGATGCATATAACTATACATATTACACATTTTATATCATGTACATAGAACACTAAATCACTCTACTTTAAGTAAAAAAGGTAAAAACCACATACAATAAAGTAGTCTGCATGAATAGAGGTTAAATTCTTTCTTCAGTAGTTTAAGACGACAAAGTTGTATTGGGGAGATCCATACTAATACTTAATTCATATTTTCTGTGTAAACCAGAACCTCATGAGCGAGATTAAATACTTTGATCCTTGTCTATCATGAACCAGTACAGTTCACTGAAGTTGTAGGTTTTAATTTGTACTGGTCAAGATCTAGAACATGTTTTTATTTTTACCATAAACTAGGAAAAAAGAATGGATATAGCACCATGCAGAAAGATTTTGTTCTGAGTTGTTTGACTTTTGCTCATCTTTTTTTGTGGGGGTTTGAGGGCACACTATGATGGGAGACAACATTTATAAATATGAGAGAAAACAAGCTGACCAAGCTTCTTCTTGTGTGGTTTTGTTATGGAACAGATTTTCTATGAGGAGCATGAGCTTGTTTTAAATAATGTACTGCCAAATGAATTACAGGCCACTTGGTTTATAAAGTAATTATCTGAATATATGTTTAAAAGTTTAGGAAGGTGTAAGCCAATACCATTTGAGCAAATAATTCACCACAGGAAAAATATTTATGGATTTTATCTACCTGGCTTGCCTATATCATATTCCCTAGACTTGAATAAGAGATGTGAAAAGACTGTGTTATCTCCTTTTGCAAAAAACTTCAAAACCCCACAACCCCCTCTTCCTTCTCCTCCAAAATAAAAAATAAAATAAAAAAAATAAAAAAAAAAAAAAAAAAGAAAAGATAATTTTGGAAAGGAAAAGGAAGTTCCCTTAGAACAAAGGGAAATCATATACCTGATGTCAGGTTTTGATGTCTTGAAGCTTCTTTTACTGGTGGGACTTCTAAAAAGCAAAGCATAGGTGATAAATAAATCTCAATTTTCACACTAAAATATTTAAATAAATTTCAATAAAAAACATGCTAGTTTCCTGGAATCAACTTACAGATAGGAATCTCTATAAACAAGATTTTTTTGTAAGCATGGCTTTCCTAGTAAATTATCTAAACATAGAAGTTTTATGTCTAGCAAAGCCATGAAAACAAACTGCTTCTGGATAATGTAGCAAATTTGCACCAATACAACTAATTGGTATCCTTTTTTATATGCAAGTCACTGTCTCTAACCTATGTAGAGAAGCCATTTATGTCTTAGACCACTAACTTAATACATTTGTGTAACTTATTATAATTAATTATCTTCAGAGGTATAGCAGAAACTATTTATCTGTCTGCATATTACTGTAGGGAAACAATCAAAGTAGTGCTGCGTCCAACAGGTTAGTCAGAATATAGGTGACCATAAAGTCTATCTTGTGTAAAAAGCGCTACTTGTTATCAGTGTAGTTATTCTACAGTATGAAGCTAGTGATCTAAAGCATCACACAAGCTGTGGAGATGAACTTTGCACTGTCTCACTAAGGAGCATAACAGCAGACTAAGTAGGCACTACTAATCCTACTAGTGTGTCAATACAGTGCTGGAGGAACCCGCAGACAGGCTAATGCTGCACTAGCCAGGGAGGGTCACAGGCAGGGCACTGCTGCAGCCAGATTCGATATGCTGATGTAATCATACAAGAAGCCATCTGACACTCAGTTACTGGGGATTTATGCACAATTTCATCATTTTTGTTTACTTGCATGTATTTAGAAAGACCCCATGGAAAGATCCCATGGAAAAAAAACCCTGCATTTTTATTGTTATCTGCTGAGATTTTCATCTCTTTATTACCTTTGTTTTTTTCATGTTTCAGATGTTTCTTCTCAATGGTTTTTTCTATCAAGAAAAAAAGTAGCACAATTCAAGGTTAGTAAATCGTGTGTAACAGATTACTGCCTAGAGTGTTCAAGTAATATTCTTCGAAAATTAACACAGACCTTGTATGGTTTGTTTCAAATAATAATCTATGTAAAGTTTTAATTTCATACTGTTTTAATTGTGATCTTCTACATATGTATGCACCCACAGAATAAATTCATACCTTCTTTTTCCTTAGCTGTCTTTGTTTTTTTCGTGGCTAGAAAGATTTGAAAGGAAAGAACATTAGGTGACAATCATCAGAAATATGGGACTCTTACAATAAGTACGTAGCACAAAGCTGATCTCCTTAGTAATTTCTCTGGAATAATAACTGTGGTAAATGTGTCTCATGGCATGTATACGATGTACCTAATATTATTACAGTAGCTGCTACCCTTAGTAGCAGTAGCAGTTATAAGCTTTCTGAACAGTCACTGGAAATTTTTTGGATATTGCTGGTTGCAGAGTAGTTTGGAAACTCCTGATAAAAGCTTTAGGCTCTAGAATTCCGTAATTCCCTAAGTACTACCAGAATTCCCCAATTATTGGTGGCCAAAATACGTTAGGTAAGGATCCTTCTGCTTGGTGCCTGCTTTTTATATTCTTTCCTGGAGAAATCTGAGTCATCTGAAACAAAAAGAAAAAGCACAACAAAAAACAGGTCCCCACCCACACACCCCAGAATATAGAGCTAGATGGATGTTTAGAACCTTCAAACATGACCATTCTGAAGTACTGCAGCAGTAGGTTCTGATTTATTTTATTTAGTTCATTTTTCTCTGATTGTACAGTCACTTAGGACATGGGTTTTATTTTTTTTTTTGGCATCCTTTTCCCCAGCCTGCAAACAGACATTTGGTCTGTGACTCCATTCAACAAGGCAGATTGAAATTAAGTAAGGTGTATTGCTTCAGGCATCTGAGTCCATTTCAGTATTCCCTCTTGACTGCAGCAGAAAACTGGCAGGCTGCCTTTGTATTGTTCATTTGCACTTCATATCTTCCCACCAGTTGTAATAATGCTTTGTTCAGTGTCTTCTGATGCATGTGCTATCTGATTAACACTAGTTTACTCAGTGCTGATCACCTGTGTCTAGCCCACCAAAACATACTGCAGAAGATGAACAGTAAAATAATGTAATAACCAATCAGAACAGTCTTTGGTAGAGAACTGTGCAGCTGCAATGCTGTCAGTTTAACAGTGCTGGTTTACATTAGCATTGTTCATTGTTGATGAACAGTATGCATTAATCAGTACTTTTATGTTTATTAGTTCTTTTCATAAGAATACGAGAGAAATGTAGTATTTACCTGCTGTTGGGAGGTTGAATCCAGAACCTGTTGGCTCTCCAGGAAAATAAGCAGAAATTAAGAAGAAGGGGGAAAAGAATACGAGGTTCAGTGCCATGTTTTTCCAAGGCAAGTAACCATTTAAATAGATCTTCTCTTTAATCTGCAACTTTTCTGCAGTATATTAATTTTCAAAGACATATGCCTTAACAATAGGCGTATACACAGAATTTCACACTGAAAGCTGATTCTCACTCTTTGAAGTACTATAATCCAGCATGCAGTGGTTCCTGCAAATGCAAACAGTGTGCCAAGCAAAGCTTTCCAGCAAGCAAATACTTGGAGTTATTTTTAAATGCTCATTTAAGGTTTTAGCTGATTGTGTTACTTTCCACAAAATGTATTCAGTTTAATTGTTACCCCTCTCTTCTTATAACCCACATGTCCCAACTAAAGACTGGCACTGACCTTGGATACCCAACAATCACCCCTTAACACTGTTTTTTCCTGCATTATCAGTTTTCCTTGCCTTTTAAAATAAAAGCTCTTGAGATATAGAAAAAATTTGTTTACATCTTTGCACAACACCTAGCAAAAAAGTATAATATATTCCTGTGCTATTATAATACCCATAATAATAAATGAAAATCAATTAATTGATTAATTCAATGGGATGGGAACTGGTGTAAGCCACGATTACTCTTTTTAAATCAAAGGAATAATTAAATTGTGATTTAGAATCCAAGATTTTTTTTTTAGGTATCACTAATTCACTAATCACAGTTATATTTTAGAATAAAATTTAAAGGGAAGAGAATAACCTCACTAGCCAGGAAAAGCCTTTATTCCTTGAACCTAGAGCTGGATAAAAAAACCCTCATGGTATCTTTTGATTGAATTATCTGTATTTTCTTCATGTTGAGTTTTGGCTTCAGATGAATGTGAATTTCTGCAGCTCACACCAAGGTGAAAATGATTAAATGTTTTTATCAACAGGAAGGCTGAACAATAAAGCATGTTTTTCACTAACACATCCCAGGAAACTTTCATTCAGATCTTCGTTCATAAGGAGACTCATAAATGCCAGGGCTCAGTTCGTAGGCATCACAGGCATTCAGCAAAGACCAGTTTTGCTTCTGTTGAAAGCCCCTTTAATATTTACATTTCTGCTTATGATGATGCTCACAGTTACTGAAATCTGGTACATTACTGCATTGTAACCCATTGTGACCTATTCTCATTTTTCAGAAGAAAAAAGAAAGAGATTTGCCTGAGGCACTAAACCTGGGAAAGACGTTCATGTCATTCCTTAACTGAGGGGTTATCTGGCTGAGGGATCTGGACTGGCTCAGTTATATGCATATATTGACATCCTAATTAAGGATAAATGATTGATTTCCTTAGACAGTGAGGTTCTGGAAGACTGTGGACCTGAAGGGCAGTTAGTCTTACCCTCTGACCTGTATAAGGGTCATTTCTTCTCTCCGTACATTAACAAACTTCCATTTACCCAGAGGGCTGTGGGAAACATTTTACCTCTATCATTGGACACTTATTATAGAACTAAATGGGAATAGAGTTTAGCCAATGCTTAGTTTTTTCTAAAAATAGTAGACTACACGTTCTTCCTCTTGATTGTAAAATATGGTTTGGTAATACTTTTGCATGAGTAAGATATTGCACCATTTTTGTCCTCTGTTCAAGGTAACTGCTCACAATTTGAAAGCCTTCAGTCAGAGTAAATTCTGAGTTTCATTAGATGCTCAAATTTGATATAGGACAAATTGCTCTCAAAGACCCTCCTGCATGCTAAAACAGAAATAGTAAAAAATAAGATAGTTTACTAGTTGCTTTTATAATTGAGCAAGCAGCCATGTGGTGTTTAGCTGCCTTCCAGGTTAAACCATGCAGGTTACTGTAAAAATGTATTGGTTGTTAATTTGAGGACTTTTCAAACTCAACCTTTTATTTCTGTTTTTAATATGTCATACAATTAATGATACAATATCTCTACTGATTTAAAACTCATTTACTGTACAAATCATCAAGGTGCAATGTGCGAATGAATTTAATCGTGAATTAATGTATGGATTTATTTTGCCTTCTACTAGACCTGAACTGCAAAATCAATGAGTATTTTGTCCTGGATCATCTTGTACTGGATTACATGATATCTATGTGCATGTTATGACAACTATAATGTACAGCTAGCTAGGAAATATATGGAGCAAAGCTATATAGATCTCTAGCAATAAAGAAGGCAGTGATCTAACCAAGTATTATTTGAGTGGAAAAAAATAATTTAAAATAGATGGCTCTGGTGCTTAAAATCCTGGACTAGATTTATTCAAAGATGGCTAGCTCAAAATAGGCAGTGTAAACAGAATTGCTTTTGTTTATGATCATAGGTCTACTTGTTACTGTTTTTTCTTTTTTCATTTTTTCCTTTTGTTTTTCTAAGGGCACTGTTAACCTTTATAATCATCTCAAGCAGCAGGATATAAACTCAAGAATGTCATACAAACATCCCTCTGCAAAGGTCAAGGGAAAGTATCTTGGCTGTTCCTCATATTCACAATATGCCAGAGTAATACAGCTCTTGACAAAAAAGCACTGTAGACAGTGATTTTGGATTAAAATGTTACTTATTGCAGAAAACATGAGGAATTAGTCACTTAAATCTCTGATTATTCTCTAATACTAAAGAATGCCATCAGTGGGTTTCTCAGACAAATCAGTGAAGAAGACAAAAAGTCAATGAACAGATCCAGTGAATACAAGACTAAACAAATCTGAATAATGGAATCAAATAGAAAAAAGTTACTTAAAATACTGGCAAAATTGGAGATAAACCCACCAATTACTTCGAAGGAAGTAATAATCTTGCAAAAATAATTTGAAAGCTGAAAACTGAAATTCAAGATTGAGGGATATCCTTCAGTACTGGCATATTTCAGATCCTTTGCACTCCTTTCCCTTTGAAGCTGGGGCTCAGAATAGCACTGTGTCTTCTGACAGGTATTTAAGGGCATGTATTCATTTTGTCTAACTTCAAGTACCTGACATAGGAGACCAATCTAGGAATCTTAACAGGATCATTTTGCCTTGCCTTGTTGTCTGCTTCTGATCTGGAGCAGGAAGAGGTGTGTGTCTCATGGGGCTTGGCCTTGGTTTTGGATGCTTTTTGTAGATTACTTTGCATCAAAATAACACATGGTTTGGTCTTGGTGTGCCAGGCATAGTACATAAAAGGAAACAGAGCTCTTGTGCTGACAAGGCTACAACTAATTAATCTGTGAAGGTCCCTGCTTCAACATTTTCACAATCCAAAGCGTGCAATGTGTTTACATTCTTTACATTAACTGTTCTTTTGATTGTTGTCTGATTATGATTTGCAGTATGTAATGTGTAAAGACTTGACATAATAAACATAGACCTGTCTTTATCTGTTTAGGTAACCTTAACAAGGATATTAACCAATGACTTCAATGAAAGTCTTTGTTATGAAAGGAATTGCCCTTGAATTCTCCTTAAAACTTATCTAAACCAGAAATATTCCTTTCTCTAATTTAATTTAGTTTTTTATAAAAATAGAAAAAAAAATATTGAAACAAGGCGAAGAACATGCTTAGTGAATTAATAAAATAAATAATTTTCAGATGATAAAATAAGTAATGAAAAAGTTGTCTAATTCAGTTATGCTACATGCCATTTTGTTATTTCTAACAAACAATATGTTTGCATAAAGATAAGTCATATGTCTACACTTTTAGTGTGTTTTTATAGAAAGTGAAAATAGCAAACAGAGTTTGTTGCAGTCACAATATTAATTTATAAATTTACTTTGGGTGTGTTCAGTGTTACTAAGCAGATGGAGTACAAAAGCATCTGTAGAGCAAGCAAGAAAGTACCATTTTACAACATGACAAAATTGCAAAAATGCAAACTGAGACAACATGCATATGAAAAAATGTTTATATTCCATAGAAAACAAGACATGACACATACTCGCAGTGTTTTTCAGTTTGACTGGGAATTAAATAGAGGAAAAAAATCAGAACAGATTCAGGTGCAGAATAGTCAGATACAGCATAATACCATTACAGTGAATAACGGTTTTATTTGTTCTATCTTATTTACTGTATATCAAACAGAATATTTAGTAACCTTTTAGTCATTAAAAACAATGGATAATAATAGTAGAGATGTTCTCATCTGCACATTATAATTGCTGTGCTAGAGTTAAGGATGAATAACAATAAGAATTTTAATTCTTCACTTATTTCCTTTCATGGAGAAGCATGGAGACCACATTTTTTAAATCCATGGTGATTGTCTCATAGCGAAAATGAACAGCGCTGCTTCCTATATTTGCAGTTATTTTGCTCTATCTTACACAAGTGAGGCTGCATAACAGCTGTGGTATACAGAGACATTCATCATGGATGATGAACATTGCCATGTCATGATCTGAATAGCACATTGTGTAATACGTGCTATGGACAAAAATTAAGCTATTGCTGGTCCTGAGAAGTTGGCTTATGCAGGAAGACTGAAAAGTCCAAATAAATGGCAGACACCACAAATAATTAGCAAAATGAAGCCATCTGAAGCACTTTCAGAAAGTGGTTCAGATTCTTTGATGACATAACTTCTTTGGCACTGCTGGAACTACAGATATATATATATATATATATATATGACAACCAGCATTGAAATATGTACTGTGCTACCTTTGCTATGGTA
>JBCJKH010015572.1:0-18186 GCA_039877255.1 Loriculus beryllinus
AACAATCAAGTACTGTAAAGTAATCTTGCTGTCAATCTACTTAACATTTACATTTTCTGCTAAGCATCACTGTTCTATATGATATTTTACAGGCCTTCTTGCTGCTTTTATTTTACAAGTACAGTAAAAGGAAAAGTTATTCCACGTAAAACCACAGCAGGTTCAACCCAAGCTTTGAAGGGAAATTACACAGCACTCAAAGAGCAGACATGAGAACCAAAACAAGAGAAGAGCTTCTGTAATTTACAAACCTCGCTGTTCCACTGAGCTGCAGGCATCTGGCAGGACACAGAACTTATCTGATGCCTCAAGAAAAAACAGTACTGTTTTTTCAGGCAACTTAACCAGGAAAAACAATGGAGTTTAAAAAGGTAAGTGCTGCATCCACAGAGATAAGCAAAAACACAGAAGAGAACACCACGCAGAAATTACACTGGACCAGAAATCTTAATAATCAAACTGAACAAGAGACTCAGAGAATCAGAATATGAAAACACCTGAAAAAATAATAAATTAACCAAAATATTCTGCCCTTCCTCATTCTCTCAACAGTAATAAATACTCTTTTTGTGATAGAGACTCCCTGAATTATGGGAGATGCACTTGGCAATAGACTATACTTCCCCTAGCTCACACCATTACTTCCCTACTTTACCTGCTGTCTCCACTCCACTACTCAATTATTCTCTTTCTGGAAAGAAGTTACAATACATTATAGACATATAAAAATACATCCAATTCTGTTTTGTCATAAAAGCCTTTCCTACAGTTTGAGATGATCTTTCTGCTTTTGTTGTGTTTAGTTAAAGAAAAGGCAGGCCAAACGTGTCCAGACAGCTTGTCAGGCTCTGTTAGGCAATTCAGCCACATTACCAGTAGAGTTACTGTTGGAGAAAAGATCAACCATCAGGGCTCTGCCTAGGAGAAGCATCGTTAATAGATGAGGAAGTAGCTGAAAAAGCAGCTGGGTTTTGTAATCATTAGTATAGGCACTGAAAGCTCATGGTATTTCTAAAACCTCTCTTCCCAATCCCTCTGTCAAAAAAGGCAAGTTACTCAACCATTAACTGAAAAAAAGCATCAAGAAGAAAGACACCAGCACAGTGTTACTTAAACAGCCAGAAAAACGAAGCAGAGTCTGGTCCAAGATCCTCTTTTGGTACTACTATGATCAGCCTGAGGAAAAAAGCAGCATGGTTTCCAAAAACACCCCGAAAATCATGCAACAAGGGAACTGCTATCCAGAGAATTTGACTGTAAGAAAACAACTGAAGAACCAGAATTTGATCCAATGTATTTTACTCCCTCAGTTCGGCTCTCCCACCTTTTCAAGAGAGGACTGTGTCAGCTGAACTGCATTTCATCTGAGTGGGAAAGAGTGAGAAATTTCAGAGCTGCTCTCCTCTTCACTCCTTACATCTCCAACATCCAAAATCCTTAAACATCCCCCAGCTTCATTTTTGGGGGGAACAGAATTCCCATTCCAATTCATTGACAAATCTGAACTACATATGCCATAAGTAGGTTTTTAAACCAAATAATCCAGAGCTTCCTCCAGGTAAGAAGGAAACTGCAAGTTTGCCTGACCATAAAATCATAAAAGATGACTGATCATAACGGAATTTAGGCAAAAAGTTAAAATGCTGTGCGCACTCAAAAGGTAGGTTAAATAAAAATGACAGTCCTATATACTGAATGTCAAAAGAGACAGGTTGTTTCTGATACTAATGCAACAAAAACACAGTTTTGGAAAAACAAACTGATTCACACATTGTTATTGATTAGATATACCAGGCTGGAATTCTTTTTCTACTGGGAGTCAACGTCTTCAGCGTGGGGAGAAGTATAAGGGAACAGAAGTACCTGACTTTACCCAGTTCCAGGTTTGAACGTTAACAATGAGTAACAGCTGTCTGGAAAGCAAATGAACCTCAGCAGTAAGCAGGAGCTATTACTTGAGGTTTAACTGGTCAAATTAGCTAATCATTACACTGTGCATGAGTCAAATAAACACAGCAGGGAGGCAGAGGTCAGAGCAAATGCAAGAAATTAGGCACACACATTTGAATGATTCTTACTTATTCAACCAAATGTCTGGCACTGTACATACATAACCTGGGTGCCCTGCTACATTTGTGACCAAATACTCAGCCAGCAATATATGCACCCAAACAGACAACCTGCAGATGAAAAATGAAGCTCTCAAATTCAGGAGGCATACCTGCATCACTAAACAACTAGTTTGTCTCCACACGTGCAATGACACCCTATATATAGTTCTACTGGTGGAAGAGATATTCTGCAGAGTGCAAAAGCAGAGCATTACTAGAAAACTTAGAAAGAAAAAACCCATTAATATGTGTAACCAATGTTCTCCCTTAACAAAGCATCTGGAATCTAAATATTTACAGCCACTCCTATTCAGCATGAACTGTTCAGGATGCAAAGAAAAGTAATTTAAAAACACTTACTGGCAATCATTATCGTTTTAGAGTTTCCTCCTAGGCTATCTTTTAACAACCAAGTCAACACAGAGTCCCTGTAAGGCACAAATACTTGTTTCTTCTTTGAAAGAGGATTTGTTGCATCCTGAGATAAATCAGCTGTGGAGGGAGGAAAAAGAAGCAGCAATTAGGTATATTCATTCATTTTCAAAACCAGGATGCATCAGGCCATTATTTGTATAAGTAAAAATGAACAGAAGTGTAAATAAATAAACAGAAAGGTATGTAGCGACTAAAAAAAAAAAACCCAAAACAGCCAAGCCCAAAAACCTGAGACTTACCTAAGGCAGAAATTACATTTCCCAGAGTAACTAGGGACTTGTTAATATTCCCTCCTTCCTTTAACCTAACCCCTGTGGCACCAGTGGCATCTGCTCTCTCGCTTCCAGCAAGATCTACCAAATGAATCTTGCTAACAGTTTCACAAGGCATTTCAGAATCAAATTTAGCCTAAAGAAAAAAAGAAATACAAAGAAAAGTATGTTAAGCTGTGAAATTCTGCAATTCTACTTAGGCCAACTTAGTGGACTTTTTCATGTCATGATTGAATTTAACTTATTTACAATAGCAGAGCTTCAGAAGACAGGTGTTATTAGTGGTGCCACAGAAAGGCATTTAATCATGAATCGCTGCATAATCCCCACACAAGTAGTTATGTCTATAAACTGTAATATTTGCAACTTTCTAGCCACTTATGGACATACACCAACTGTGAATTGGTACTTACATGATGCATAGTGAACATGTGCTGCATTCGTTTTATTAAGCTTTCAACATATTATATTTATATTTAGCTTTCAACAAGCTATAACATACACAGATGCATTTGCACTCACTTTCTTCCCTACCTCCAAGTTCTAGTAAGTAGCAATTGCAATCTTATTCTACAATTTTAACTAAGGCTTCTGCCTAATGTTTATCTTAATTCATATAAATCAACTCAGATTACCCTATTCCAAACTTCCTTCTACTTTTACAGTACAACAATGGAACAAAACCTTTTGCTATCTGCCACTCGTCCTCTTCAGAAAGCCCTGCAATGAGCAACCCATCATAGCAAACAGCACAGCATTTTGTGTGACTGTAATTCTGGTAGTGAGGGAGACATGAAAAGTTACATCAGAAGAGCAAACCACCTCCACACTATCTTGCCTTCATCTAGCAGGTTATCCATGGACTGTCTAAAAGCCCTCCCCAAAACAACAATGAAAAGCAGGAATCATTAGAAAATGAGTTTACTCCATACAAATCACTATTCTCTGAGAAAATGTGGTAAATCTCTCCATTATTCCATCAATATAAAACAAGGAACATAAAGAGGTTTCCAACAATAACAGATGAAGACTAAGCAAGAAAACACCCAGAAAGCTTTTCTACATTTCACAATTTGGGCCATGGAGACAGATTTTTCCATAAACCTTGGAGAACACCAGAGCATAAACAATAGCCCACATTTAGCTCTGGCTGGTCTCACCCAACAGGCTCCTCATTCACTCCTGTCACAGCAATATCATGAAGCATGCCAGCGCTGGTGACTGTAACTCAGCCTAAAGTCCCAATAGTTATCTCCTCAAAATCTATTAAATATTTTAAGTAATCACATTACACTGTGAATTCTAAATATTATAATCACTGATAAATGTATTGATAACTCTCAAAACAGTATTTTTTACACCTTCATCTTTCTCGATCACAACAACATAGTCATTATCTACCCATACTTGCTTACTGGACAACCTTATTTTTTAATCATCATATGAATTATTGAATTTAAATACATATTAAGAAAGAGGTTTTAGTTTTGTTACCTGAGTGAAGTTGATTGTGAAAATGGCATGTGACCTGCTACTGACATCATTCATTCCAGTTGCAGCCGTCGTTCTATTTATATTTCCTGCATCCATAAGTTCCTCTACATCACCATAGTTTTGCACTAAATGTTTAGACAAATCTAAAGAAAAGCAGAGTGTTACAGCACGCTCGGATGTGCACTTGACTGTCTTCAGAAAAAAAGATTCTAATCACCCTCACTACTGCAAAGTATTGCTGCAATTAGGGTTTATTGTCATACATCATTATCACTTACGGAAAGGAATGAGGCCTCATGTGAACAACGGACCACTTACACGTTTATAGTAAATTAATAAAAAAACATGCAATCTTACTAAAGTATTTAGTGCGATAACATAAGCATAATCCCTCAAGAGACAAACCTTCCCTGGTAGAGGACAGATTAAGACAATTAGATCTTAATAGGTTCTTTCCATGCAAACATTAAAGATTTATAAATTATAGTCAACAAATTCTTAAAACCAACGGCATCTCTCAACATTATTTAAAAATGTGTTAGAAATTTACAAATAAAAACTGTACATGTATAATAATCTTAGCATTGGGAATGTGAGTGTGGGTACAAAATAAGAGACTATTGTCCTTTACTGCTTTTATATCCATCACCATTTATATCTTAAAATATAAAAATACCCTGTGCAATTAGACACCACATTTTAGAACATATAAAGGTAATAAAATCTCCAGCGCTAAACACTAAAAGTGTTTTTACCCTCAACATAGGGCCCTTCTTTTGGATGTTCTCGTATTCGTAAATTATTAGTTTTTGATGACTTCCGTCTCAGAAGATCTCTCACACGTTCATTATAAATTTCCAGATAACTGAAAGAAAAAGGATTAGAAAAATTGCTGACTGATTCAAGAGTCTCTCTAAAAAGGAAATCCATGTTAATGCTGTGTCTGAAAGCAAGATGCCTGGAGAAGCAAAGAGATGTCCCTGCCCATGGCAGGGAGGTTTGAACTAGATGATCTTAAGGTCCTTTCCAACCCTAACTATTCTATGATTCTATGATAATAGATCCAAAGACAGTAATGACTACAGTGTACTGGTATAAGGGAAAAGGCAAAAAAACCAAGAAGCAAGTAGAAAAGAAGACGACACTAGCAAGATCAGGATCACCTAATGTCAGCCTGAAATAAAGGACAGCAATAAGGAAGATGCTGACCAGTAGCAAAGGCATCTTCACTATCATTTACATAAAGCAAAATGCACAGCTATTGGACTGAATTTAGAGCTATTGTGCATTTTTACAATGACTGCCAACAAAAAAAAAAAAATCAATTACAGGACTGAGGCCAAGCATAGAAAGTTATTTGGAAAACACACGTTTCTCTCAGAGATAAAGTGAACAAAGCAGCTGTAACTGCAACTAGTTTGATAACCAGCAAACTATCAACATGTCAAGACCTACCTGACTTCTGTTCGAAAGGATGCCTCATTCCGCTTTGTTTTCTCACTTATTTTGCTGAATAATCCTTCACAGATTCGAGGTATTAGACCAGCGTCACCCTGGAATAACAGCAGTTCTTATTTCCAAAGGTATATATGCATACATATATATTTTACAAGATCAGTAGTTGAGAGAGTTCCAATATTCAGAAAAAGGGGGAGAAATCAAAACCTTTCAGCAAATCCTCTCTTGCCCTTTATTTAACTGCAGTCACCTTGCCCCTGTAATCCTTCTGTATGTGCTGGAATGTATATACTTGATCAAATTCTTTGCTATTGGGATATATTTTGCCCCTGTCATGTAGCCCAAATAATCCCAACTGCTGAAGGCAAAAACTGGCTCCTCAGAGCAAGATATGCGCTGCCTTACCTCAACGTTATCTTTTCTAACTTCTTCTATCTCATTTCACTATGGACTTGGCAACATCTGCAGAAAATGGGACAAGAGCCAAATACATGCACCCTTAAGCCATTCTCATTCAAAGCTCTAATCCCCAGCTCACAGTTCTTCCTGTCTTGAAAGATGCAGGAGGTCCAATGGATAAATTAGCATGCAATAACAAAATTAAAATGCCACATTCACTGTATCCCACAACGCAGCCAAATTAAATTGGATATTTAACTTCCAAATGCTCAACTCTGAAGTTAAAGAGTTTTAATGCATTAAGTGCTCAGTTGGTTTAATAAAGCAAACTGAAAAAACATATTCCTTCTCAGAGATCCCTATGGACCATGTGGTTTACCAGCTGTGCTGTGACTATCCATTACAGGGTTCTTGCCACTTCAGCTAACACAGCAGCCAGCAGCAGCAGGATGTCATCTTCTGGGTTAAGCTGGCACTTGAAAATTCTTGAGGATTGAGCCTCATCCCAGTGAGGCCGCTGCTCCACCATTCATGTCAAACACGACAGGCTGTGAGGCAACAGCTAAAAACACTGATACCCAGAGACTTAGCATGCAGCTCTCCTCTTCCTTTCCAGCCAAGCAGCAAGGCAGTAAATCAAAGCCAGGGTATTCCACAGCAGCAGAGAGGAGCAGGAGAGTGCCATGCAGCAATGGCCTTGGTTGACAAGGGGCTGCTTGCTCCCAGATGCCCCATTCCCACAGTCTGAGTAGGTATATGACCAACTACCTGCTGAGCAGAGCAAACAAAGCTCCTTAAGAGCTGACATGAGTGAACATGGCTTCCAGGAATGAAGAGAAAGGACATACACATATGCAGATGGGCTTTGGGCTCAGATCTGCAAACTCAGAAGTAGCTGACAAAACAGTCTGTCAGCTGTGATTTGCCTTTAGACCAAAACCACATAAGATTTGATGCGATGGGCTAATTCTATGTACCGCTGAGGCAAGACGTGCTCTTGCTTAGAGTTAAGGCCCTTGTAATTAAGCAGGAGGCAAATTAGGACAAACCAGACCAAACATCCAATATAAGCACAGCCCGACTCGAGGCACCCAAGAGTTTGCCTGGTGGGATTTTACAGATATCAGACAGCAAAAAACCATGAAGACAGTGGACTGCCCTGCAGCACACTCCCCAGGCAAACATTTCTCCTCTCCCCTGAACCCCACATAAAATCTGACCCTTTCTGCCCAAGCTCATTACATTCTGATCCCATGCCAGTCCTCTCAGACGCCATTCTTCAGTTTCCTCTGCATTCTCTGTCCCAGCAATCTTCTTCCAAGTGACATTTCTGACCTCCTCTTCCTCTTTCTTTTGTCCAGATATAATTTCTGATTCATCATGCAGTCTCTTCCTTTTTTAATCACGTTCTATCCCTCCATTTTGCCCTTTTCCAGCTTCTTCCTCCTCTCAATCAGAGCCCTCCCCAGGCAGGGTTGGTTTAAAATAATAACCTATTCTCTCCTCCTATCACACCTAGCCCTTCACCTGAGCATACCTTGGTTTAAAAAGAATAACCTCTAGATTAAGGGAGAAACTTGCAGTTAATGACACTCTTTTCGAGACAGTTGCCTTTGGTAAGAGAGGAGCTGCCTTTCCCAATATGCATCAACCTCTAGGTAAAGTTTCAGGGTTCAATGTTGGAAACTCCCACACACATTTGATTTCATTAAGGTTTTTTTTTTTAAACACAGGAGAAGGAAAAAGACTTTTCTTTCATCTCATGCTTGGAAACACCTGAATAGTTTTAATTAAAGCTTAAGAAAAAACCATGAAAGATCCATCACAAAGTTTTAGGCAAGTCATTAGTGTCTGACATAATCTAGCAACCGCAAAGAGAGTCTTAAAACAGGAAATGCTAGCTTTAATTGAGTAACTTCAACCATAGCAATACAGTGATAAGAAAGGAAGAACACACTGTTCCAAGCATATTTTATGAGTAATATGTACATCTTACAGAATGTACATTCTCTATTAGAAACTATATTTAAACATTTTCACCCTTTTCACCCCCTACAGCTACAGGGCAGGATCAACTACATCTTTGATGGTTTTTTTCTGGGTTGGGGTTTCCAGTCATGGAAATCTATAGAACTAAAATAAGTAGTGCACTGCAGAGCTGAATTTTCTCATGAAAAGCCTATGTTACTTCTGTGCTAACCAGAAATTGATACATATTTCATATTTACATGAAATTTTATTGCAATTTATATGTACTGTTTCTTATCCATCTACCTTGGGCATAGGAAACAAATTATTCCCTTTCCTTTCTACAGCAGCCTTTCACATCTTGGAAGACTTTTGTTACTCCACAGTCTTCCTTTCTCTGCATACACAAGTCTGATTTTCCTTATAGACCATATTTTATAGATCTCTGATCACTTCAGTATCTCTGCTCAAGACTCACTCTAACCAGTCCATGTATTTCTTGGAATTATTGCTGCCCACAGTACTGCAGAAGAATGAAGAAGCCTTCAGAGTCAAGAGCAGCAGGTACTGAAATCAAAATGAAAACAGAATTCATACTTTTTAAGGAGAACTAGGGAAAAAAGAAAATGTATTTCAAATTCAAGTTTTCTTACAGCACTGCAGTCTCTCTGACAGGGCCATCAATTTTCAAGCATTTAACTTGGTGGCTGAGTATTATTTTATACACGTTCTATACAAAGCCAGATTAAAGTATTTATGTATCACGGCAAGAAGATTAGACCTTTACTATTGAATAGTGTCAAACAAACTTCAGTACCTATTCATTTGCAAAATGCCTTGATGATTACAGTCATTATATATAGTGAGGCAGCCTCATAAAAATGTCACTTTTATAAATTTCTGAAACAGAAATCCACAGCTAGGTCATAAAATCTTTTCTGGTTACAAAAGTCTATTTTGTTAAGTATAAAGCTACTTATTCTGTGACAATGGAAAGGGAAAGGTCTGCAGTTAATTTACTCTCCTAAACTAAAGGAGATGCTAAGTGGCCAATCTTACAACATTTCAAAAGTGATCTATCTAAGGATAGACAAGTGGCAATAGCCCTCTTTTCAATTCTGCTGGAAGAAGACATGATGTATTTTATCCCCATGATCAGAGCGTCAAACCTATAGAGGCTGCCTGGCAAACAGGCTTCATCAGCCAGCTTTTTCTGACCTGCTCTACTCCCAGGAGTTTAGTGAGTTCTTTCTGCCCTTGGACAGTCATGGAGATAACTGCAAGAAACTACTCCCATCCTTTACTCACAGAATGTCAGATACTCCTCCTATCACATTTTTCTCTTCCATGGTCTATACTGAAGCACTCAACAAGACTTAATCCTGAAAACTGAATTTATTGCATCATCTCACCATGTTTTGCTGAAACTTACATTTAGCTACTCTCACCATCTTTGTACTCCTCACTTTCACTAAAAGGGGTTAAGGACCTACTTTAATCTTCTGACCCTTCAAAAGAGATCCATAAAACAGATCTCTTCAGAAAGGGCTTATCATTTGTGTTCTCAAAATCAGTATCTTTGCTTGCAAGTTGAGCACAGAAAATCAGTAATTACATTTGAAATTCGGGGGTTTGTTTCTGAACAAAAATTACTGCTTTGTGTCTAACATAGCAGAGCGTCACTTAAACACACGTTTCCGCCTAAGTATCTATCTACAAAAGAAACATTTCCTAAAACCTCTGATTACTACTAGAAGGTATGATACATGATGGGTCAGTAGTATATGACAGGATCAGTAATTATTCCATAAGTACATGCTCTTCTAATAGCATAATTTCAATTCATTGGTGCAGAAGAGAAAAACCCACCTACTCAGTCAATGTGGGGTGAGCAGCAGACACTGTATTTCTCTAAAGCTTTTGATTCTGTTTCCCACAACCTCCTCCTAGAGGAACTGACATGTTAATGGTCTTAGACAAGTGGTCTGTGTGGGGGGTGGGGAAGTGGTAACAGGCTGCACCCAGAGAGTGGTAGTAAATAGCTCCTTTTCCAACTAGTTGCCCAGAGAGATGGTGGATGCACCATCTTTGAAGACATTCAAGACCAGGCTGGAAGTGTTTCTGGACAACCTGATCTAATTGAAGATGTCCCTGCCCATTGGACTAGATGGCCTTTGTATGTGCCTTCCAACCCAAACTATCTGTGATTCTAAGTTTTGGATGGACGGAATGCTGGGCAATCTTATCTAAACCATGCTTTTGTCAAGAAAGGTTGGACCAGATGATCCTTGAGGTCCTTCCAACCTGATAGTCTATGATTCTATGACAATACAACATACCACATTTCCCATCATGGTGTAGGACTTCCCAGATCCAGTCTGGCCATATGCAAAAACACAAGCATTATAACCTTCAAAAGCAGATTTAAGCACATCTGTACCCAGATTTTTGAAAACCTGAAAACAAAGAAAGTTTTTTAAGACAACAGAAACTTGGGGAAAAAAGTTGTCATCAAACCAGCATGGTAAATATTAAACAATAAACTACTGCAATATAAGCTATTGACATCAACCAATGACATTTACTAGAGGACAGGAAATTAGTACTTCAAATAAAATATTAAATTTTACTATCATACTTAGTTTACAGCACGGCAACAATATATTTTCTACTTCTCTTTCTGTTAGAAAGCTACTTGACAAAGAATTAAAAATGTTACCTTCTTTTTATAGCTCCAGCTTTTTTCAGCAATCTCAAATACCTCATTCACTTTTCCTTACTGTTAATATCTCCTCACTTTCTGTATCTTTGCCTGCTCTCCATGTTCTGCAAATACCCAGCCCCTTCTCAAAGGAAATGTTTCAGTGATCCTGTCAGTTCCTTGGTTTTTATTTTTAGAGGGTTTTGGTTGGTTGGGTTTGGGCTTTTTGCTTTAATCAAGTGCAAGAAAATTACTCATTTTCTCCATATTTCCTCCGCATTTCCTCCCTAACTGGCTTTTACATACCAATACTTCTCAGGCTGGCAAACGTGTTTTCCATAAGGTAAGTGACCCTCCTTCATCAGCTAGCCCCTTCCCTTTTGCACTCAACATTTACAAACGGGTAACAATCCCTCCTTCACATCCCATAATATGGGAGTCTGTTCTCACCTAATGCTTTCACAACCTTCCCCTGTAATACTGGCTCCAGTATCCCTCCCAGATTCCTGACCTTTCATTATCACGACCCCTCATTTCCAGTCATACCCCCATTAGCCCACTGGGCAAGGAGTAACACATTTCTCTCAATGAAAATATTAACCTGGGTCTCCAAATCCAGAGATGACTTTCAAAAATCTCATGGATGTTTCACGTAGTTTGGCTACTACTCTGCAGTATATGTGGTTTAAATTAACCAGGGTCTACAAGTCATTATTAATAGTGAAAAGCGCATGCAGTATAATCATACCACTCCTTCCTTGAAGGAGTGCTGGGCAATTGCTTTAATCATTAACGCTCAGCTGTAAGCATGCCTTTGTAATACTTAACTTGACCTTCCCTTGAGCAAAGGAGATACAATGCTGTAATCAGTCATACTTCTCAAAAAGGAAGAGTATAAAGATCAGCTAAAACACGGTTTCCCTCTCACCTGTCATTTGAAAAGTGGCATCTTAGTTGAATTCTCCCCCCTTAGTAACTACTCCTGTATTCCCCCCTGCCCTTTTCCCTTTCTCTATATCCATGTTTTTCTCTCACCAAGTCTTTATACACTACTGTTATGACTGCATTTTCCCTTTAAAAGATTTGTCTATACCTTGCAAAGTGATTCAAGGTAGTAGATAGAACAGCTACAGTCCCTGTTTTCTAAACACAGAGGCTTTTAACACGCAAGGTTGGAAGAAAAGACATTGTTAGGATGGGACTTTGACAGAACCAAACGGCTGGGACATTGGTCTGTCACAGAAGGGCAGCAAATATTAAAATTCTATCAGTTTCTCTTCCAAGAATACAAAGTAAGTAGCTTGATTGTAAATTGCCACTCCCACTCTAATTTTTGAACACTAAACCACTTTTGCATCTAAAAGGCATATTAATGGGACATGTAGTATTAGACAGACTTCCATCAATTATTTTTTTGCCTTTCAAATGGAAAACTATAACAATCTGAACAAAGCACACTAGGCAACTGCATTAACCACAATCAAGATCAATTTTATTCCACGGCAAGATGAGTATGAATGAAAGACTCCCTTCTTCTATGCCACTGGTGCAATAAACTGGAAATTCTGCAGCAACTTGATAAGAGCTTAACTACAGTCTTCCAATTAAATACAAAATGAATAACACCAGCAAAACAATAGCTTGTGCTGCACTTGTTTAGAAATTGCACTCCCATGGTTTGAAAACTCCTTTTGTTTTCAAGGTGCTGCACCCATTGTAATTAAAAAGCACCATTTGAGCCAGGAGCACCAATGTTTTTGTGGCTGAGCAAGCCCCCAGTAAGGATGAAGGAGGCAGTATGGGGTTGTGAGACACGCTGTAGTAACAGAATATTGAACGTGGACATCTAAACCACGTTTAGGATTTATTGTCACCATCTTATTACTACAAACCATAAAGCTCACAGCTTTAAAAAACCAAACATTGCTCAAGGCTGCTGCAGCAATCTCTACATGGGCACTTTAGTTTTATTTCTTCTCTTTAAGCTCCTGACATGGCCAAGTGATGTTGCCTCAGTTTGACCCACCCTGAAACAGGCAAAAGGGCACCAATATGGAAAAATTTTAAATAAGAAAAAAAATTATCACTTTTATATGGAAATCAGACTATCCAATACACCTTGGATATCCATTTATACTAATTCAAGTTTCTTCCATTCTTCCAGTGAAGTCTTTCATAGCTTTTTAGAAGCATCTGAAATCAGGTAAAAAGAAACTGCTATCTAAAAGAGCCAAGAATTACATATTCATAAACCTAAGCTACAATTGGCACCTAAGAAGAATTTCTGTAACTACTTTATAGTATATTTTGCAGGCTTCTCCAAACATGCATTGATACATCATTAGTACCGCTTTATGGAGTTGTACTCAACTCTACCACGAACAGCTACAAATACAATAATCAGTTATCACAGAATTGTATGCATTTTCATGAAACTAAGTAATATTAAACTGAGATCCTAATCAACTTCCATGAGAAAACTTCTGTAGCATCTGCAGAACCACAACCAAAGCCCCAAACTTCAGTTAGAAACAGAGCTGAAAAATACATGATCAAAACTGCTTTAAATAAAATAAATAACTCAGTCTCTGCCTGGTCAGCTTCAAGTATTTGCTAAAGTTCCAGAGAAGCCACATGGCCTGAACTGCCTGCTTAAAAACACCCACTAGAAACAATGGTTCCAATCATTGCCCTCAAATATTCTACTTCTTGAATTAGGATATTTCTACATCAGTGCCCCAATAAATGTGTAATTCTTGATATTTCAGACAATATAGCAAAACCAGTGTTACTTGTAAGAACGTCATCAAGAATTAACAATCCAGAAAGTTTAAGAATATACATGATCAAATGTTCGGATTCAATTCTAACTAATAACTCAGTGAAATAAAAAAGACACTTCCAGGAAAAAAGAGAACCTAACGCTTACACTGATGGTTAAATAGACATTTCAAGTATAAATTCCCTATCAAACAATTATAGCCATTATATATAATGGCAAAGCTTGTCCTCATAAATATTTTAAAATGGCTTTAATTTATTGCTTATTATTGTCAGTTTTAAATCTGAGGCTTTTTAGGATTAGCAATACCAGTCTCCCTGATTTGGGAGCTCACAGAGCACATCCGGTATATATCCAACTGCCTTACAGCATATTCAAACCCTTGCATTATTTTAAGGGGAAAAAAAAATATTGTCACTTGAAGCATCTCAAGTTCCACAAAAAACAAGGTAACAACCACGAAACACTTGAATTTTACTCAATAAATTTATTTGGAAATGTGAAGTAGCAAAAAAAGGTTCAATGTTCACATGAAATGCAAGGTCAGGGAGGGTCCACCTGAATAATGCCTATAGCTCTGAGTTTGATTTTCTGTTCTGAGTGTGCAGGAAGAAAAGCAGTTTTGCTCTTTCCTAAACTGAATACTCAAAGGAGGAGACTGAACAATCTTCAATGCACACCAAGACTTTTGGACAAAAAGAAATCCACTCCTACTAGATAATAAAAATGTTTCAAAGTGAATTAAACATACATCCTCGTTTCTCAAAAGTGATTTTTTTTTCAAAAAAGCTTTTCAAAAGCAAATTTGGTGCTCAGAGAATTCTTCTAACTTGACCTTACAAGCCAAATCAAACAAGAGAACTAGAAAGAAAGCATTTAACCTGCTGTACTAGAAAACACAGCACTTCATGTTAGATAAGTTTGAAAGACAACAAAGCAGAATTCAAATTCTCAGGTACCTAGGGAATTTCTGAATTATACAAGAAGCACTCTCAAGGGAAGGATGTTTCAAAGAATGCTTTCAGGCCAAAGAAAAAGAAAAGGGGGGGGGAGGGAATCAATTATAAACATTCAGAAATCCTACCATTTCTTGACAAACAAAGCTGGGACTTTTACTGTCTGCTGAGAAATAGGAAAAATCATAGGTAAAAGTCTTAGTTCTTTCTCGTCCTGTATCTCCAGTACCACCCTCTGGTACCTATTTAAAAAATAAAGAAAAAGAGCTGGCACAGTACATCGTAATGAAGTAATTTAAAACATTTTACAACAGAGAAGCAGAAACCAAATTTAACAGAAGCCTATACACACTTAGAAACCTGTATAATGACAAGTTAGCCTATTATTTCAACAGTGAAAAAATTAATAACAGATATACTTCAGCACAAAGGATAGTCATGTCACAGGATAGCAGAGCAGGAATTACTTGGATTTAACCTTACTGCTCCTAACACCACAGTCCATTTTTGTCATCATACTTATGTCCAGTTAAATCAGTCTTATATATGCAATTCAAATTATAATAAAGGATTACTCTATGCGTATAATTAATAGGAGCCAGAAAGACCTTTGCACTGTAAACAAGATTTCATTGTGGAGCCATAATTAAAATGGTGTTACTTACGTGCTGCTTAAGGCTATTTTCATGCTCAAGACATGACAGCTAGCACTATATTGCACTGCAATCTGAATCAATCTAAACAAACTACACACTGAAACCCATTTTCACATATTTGTCGTTGGAAACTATCCTGCAAAAATCTATTTGCTGTGCATGATTTCCCTTGCTGACAGAAATGTTAAAATATACCATCAAAATATGATAGCAAGTGATAGGTACTTTGGGTTTAGCTCATTATCATGGGAATTCAAGAATTCTACACATAGAGCAAAGGTTTAATAGCTACCAGGTGTGTACCTGTCTTCTATTGTTGGCTTTCATCTTCCAGCTAAGTAATGACCAGAGTGATAAACCTCAGAAAAACCTCTAAGATACAGCCTACAGAGTGGTTTTCAGAAAACTGCAGTACAGCAAGTCAACACTTTAACCTGCTTCCCCAAAGAATTACTTCAATGGTGTATTATAAGAGCTAAGGGCTGCTCTCAATAGTACAGTGAGGACCACTCTTCAGTCCAGTTGTATTTTGGCAGCTATTCAGTTCGGACTTCCTTCTATAAATTGTGTTTACTCACCTTTAAGTTTGTGATTGTCGTTTTGTTTTTTTCCATTGAAATAATAAACTTTGCATTAAGGTCTTTCTCCCTAAACAAAACAAAACAAATTAGAGACTTGAGTATGTTAAAACAAACATCACAATCATCCACACAGTCATATTTCCACTTGAACAGGTTGCCTTACCACAGTCAACTATCAAGTGAATTCTATTTCATTTTCCTGATTGTCGTGACCAATGTTTATGTATTGCTATGGGATATAATTGAAGTACTTGGGCTTGTCTCCAAATCCCTTCAACTAGAAACAGAGCAGCAGCTTGGGGAAACCTGCTTCAGAAGTTCAACTCTGCAAGTCAATTACGTGGTTTGTTCTTAATTTGACATCCTCTGATCCAAAGCCCAGTGAGGTCAATTATGTGGCTCTTAAGGAACTGCGAAAAGAATGTTACAATATACACCCTAGCCTCTTACCACCAGCCTTACAGCAGGAGCTCCCATTTACTCATATAGCCTAGGTAACAGGTACTAAATATTTAAACCACAAAAGAGCATTTTAAAACTCTCTTAGGAATGAGGCACTGGACATATTTTTTGAGCAGTGCTGCATCACAGCACTGCAGGAGAGGGCTCTGCTACCAAGGGAGTGCTACACAGACTTGTTGCTTCCCAGAACACAGTGATTCCAGGAAGAAGTCCAGTTGTGCAGCAGTGTTTTCATGCACCCAAATCTTTTTCCCATCAGTTGTGTCTGCTTCAAAGCTCTCATAAAAAAAGCTTAGTGTCTAAAATGAACACATATCAACTTGCTTGCTAGGGATGGGATTTCATTATAGTTAGTCATAAGAGTAATGCCTTTAGCATAACATCTCCTGTGGTATGAAAAAAAATGCACATGAAAAAAAGAGCCAGAAGAGGACTACTATACACATCACACAAAACCTCACTCCCCAAATGCTAACACACATGCCTGTTCAAAAACCATCTGCTAAGTCACCCAACAAACTGGTGTGCCTGACTGGTATGAAGGAAGGGAGAGGGCTTCAAAGTGATAAAGTGCTGCTCTACCACATTGCACAGTATCTCAGTGATGACTGGATATCTACTTGCACCAACCAAAAATGAAAAAGAGGAACTTCCTAGTAATAGGAGACCCACATTCAGGATTTTAATGCGACATTTTCTTCCTTGTGATGCATTACATCACCCATTTCTCTACAGTGACTGTGCAGCTATCCTCTATTCATATTGTTTTCCAGCAGAAATGCTAAAGAAAAGCAAAATCCATTTTAAAATCTACATTAATGAATAAAGATTAGGCAAATAAAAGTGCTTATTTACATATCATAGAATCATAGAATGGTTTGGGTTGGAAGAGACCTTAAAGATCACCTAGCTCAAATTCCCCTGCCACAGGCAGGGACACCTTCTGCTACAGCAGGTTGTTCCAAGCCCCATCCAACCTGGTCTTGAACACTGCCACGGATGGGGCAGACAGAGCTCCTCTAGGCAATCTGTGTCAGTGTCTCACCATCCTCACAGTGAGAAATTTCTTCCTATCAAATATCAATACATTATTTTTAAGCTAATAAAATAGTTAATTGCAATGATTTGAGCATTAACTCTATGTCTGAATTTAGATTTACCATAGAAAAACATCAGTCATGCCTTAAGAGATGCCTCTTACTCATTTCCATGTCACCCTTACTAGCTTTCACTAGGTTTTACACTTAAGAGACAAATCCTAAAATACATCTATAGGTAACAGATAGAGTAATGGAGAAGAAGTTTTCAATGATATTTTTAAGTAGGAAACAGATTCTGGCATCGCAGTAACATAGCCTGTAGATGGCTACTATTCATCCTGCTTCCTCAATAGTGTCTACCTGCCTGTAACTATTTGCTCAGCAAAGGTGTAATAGGTAATGTGGCCCAATTAAATGGTCTATCTTACTATGAAATGTGTTTCAAATGTTACTTTGTAACCTACTTCCTCTAGAAAGTATGGGAGGACTCTAGGCAGGATGAAGTTTGAGCCAGAATTACTGCTTTTTTTGTCTTGATTTCTTCATGCTTGATGGGTATGAGGGGAAATAATAACATATCAGTGTTTTCTTTCCCAGACGTAGTCAGCTCTACATGTTATAAAACCTAAAGCTACTCAATAATCAAAAATTGATATAAAATGTTTTAAGTCTAACACCCGTATATGAACTGAGAAGCCTACAGTCATTAATTTGGGAGATAACACTGATAATATTATTAAACATTATTAAATAAGGATTTTAAAGTAAAAAATAAAACAAAACGGGGGGGGGGGGGGGAGAGAGAAGGGCCTTTTGAGGCACCCCCCAACAAAAAACACTTATAAAGAGAATTTTGGGGGGTTGTGGGGAA
>JBCJKH010015580.1:0-10146 GCA_039877255.1 Loriculus beryllinus
GTCCCCGCGTGGGGGCCCCGGGCGCGGCGCGGGCACCTTCCCGTTCCCGCTACCGTCGCAGCCTCCGGGCACCGCGCATCGATCTCCTGCATCCCTTGGGTATCCCCGTGTGCTTTGCTGGTGCCTTGTATTAGCAGAGCTAATCTTAGCACTGTCTTTCTTGATTCCAGTTTAACACAGTTAGGATTTGTGAGTACTTTGACTTGTTTTTTCCCCAATACCAGCTGTCAGAAGCACACATAGGTCTCATGAAACAGGTGCAGTTTTTGAACTGATTTAGATGAAGAAGGGAGAGACATTTGGTAAGTATTAATTGACAGGCACTCAGGGTAAGGACAGCAAACAGAATGGAAAGAGCAGGAGTTAGGGATGGCCTCATAAATGGGATTTATTTCACTTTACTTTTACTTCTTTATATCTCTCTTATAAAAAGAAAAGGGGACGCAGACCTCATTTGATTCTGTTCCTGTGGAGCCCTTCATGAGGCTGTATCCCTCTGACTCATTAAGTGGATGGGAGCATTTGTTAACTAATTGTGTGGCACCTCACAGTCATTATCTTCTTTTGTCATTGGTGTTCTTGTTTTTGCCTTTCTGTGTCTTCTAATATTTGAAATAAGCAGTAAAAATGGTAACACAGGGAATAATCATGGAGATCTTTTCTTTTTCTCTAGGTAACATACATTGCACAGAGCTTACCTGAGGAGTCTTGAACTCGTGGTAGATACAAGAGCTCCGGCCCATATTAAATGCTGTGTTGGTTTTATGACAACTGGATTAGAGTTTCCCAGTCTATGGACCTACCTTACAAGAAATATTTGTAAAGGATGGAGGTAAAGTAAGGAAAATGTCTCTTTATTCTCCGATGATGCTGAAGTCTGAAAGAAATATTATGGTCTGCATGAGCAAACAGAAAAAATGGGTATACTTTATACTGATTTAGATATGTTTTTAATACTTTAGATTTATACTACCCTGGTACGTTATTATGCATTTTTCAGTGTGATTTCTGTTTATTACTGCCTGAAATGGGAACTTTGACATTGGAAAGAAGAACTCTTTGTGTCCAGACAGCAAGAAGGACATGGGTTGCATCAGCTTCTTTCCCCCTTGTGACTTTTCTTTGCTTGTGGACTAAATCCTCTGGTATTTGTGTGCTCAGTTTCACATGGAACACTTCAACACAACACCCCTGCTTTGGGGAGTGGGAGGAATGGTGTGCTTTGAACAAGTGTCCTTGAGGCAGAGAACAGCAGGAAGGCGCACTGCCCTGCATCCTCCTTTCCTTATGGATGCATATGGAATGCACGGTAATGGGGTCTGCTGTGGGAGAAGGTGCAGTGGAATCAGAGAGCTCTGGAAGTTCAACAAAAACAATGCCAGACATGCAGCTTCCCTGTGTCTGCTCTGCATAAGGGAGACTCTGGTTTCTACAGCACTTGGATGCTCAGTTGTCCTGGGATTTTGTGAAGGACACGGAAAACAAGTGCATTTGCTGTACCTACTTCCTGCTGATAATCTGGAAATGGAGCAAATCAGAGAGAAATGTAGCTTTTTGGATCATTAAAAATCCATTTTCATTAAAAGCCAAGGATTGCAGTGACATACTTATTTATACATTCATCCCCTGTCTGTCTCTGCCTTACACATAGAGTGAAAAGAGAGGCTTTTCAGAACAGTTTTAAAGCCTAAATGAAAGAAAAGCATTCTATTTACCTTGAATTACTTACATGGCATACTTGTTTGGTTTTTTTTCCCCACACTGTATAGAATGGCAATTACTCTGCATTCTTTCTTTATCAGCAGCTCCTTTTGTCCTATGTATCTATAATTTGTTTTTATCTATATCTTCCACCTATCTATCTATTTCCTCTTTGTGCTTAGAGTTGGTTGCAAATTATATTTGTGATGCAAGGAGCTTTCAATCTGACTGCCTTGATATTATTTTATGCAACCGTGACTACCGTAAAAATCGGCTTTACTGCCTCTTTTGTGTTATTGATTCAAGCCCATTTCAGAATTAACTTGTTTGGAATGATCTGGCAATGTTGTGAGCCCCAGGTTCTCTCAGGAAAAAAATTCATATCTCATAACTAAATGCAATAAAATGTTCAAATATAGCTAAACACAGTTAGAGTTTGAATTTAGATGGAAGCCTTATGGAGTCAATCAGACATACAAGGCATGTGTAAGTTTTAGTTCTAGGCTTACAAGCAGCATACTACAGAAAAAGAAATATCCAGAGACCAACTTTTTCCTGGAGGTCTGTTCCTTATGGATGCCGTGTGAAATGCCAAATCACATCATTCGTGTTTCCATCCTGGATTGGATGGACAGCGGTTTGACATTTTAACTGTAGAGCTGTACCTGTAATTTGAGATTATTGCTTTAATTCACTCAGGGATTCAGTCTTTCAAATCTTAGGGTTAAATCTGTCCTCGTGCTTAGGTGGAAATATTTGTGTGCTGACAGTCAGGGGAAAGCGATCTACAAACCTTTAATCTTCCCTCATTAATGGCTTGACTGGTCAGTTTGGAATTGGTTTAGTTATAAAAGGAGCAAACTAAGTGCTAATATAAACAGGGAACTCTATAATATCAGTTAATTGTAACACCCGGGTGTTAGACATCAGATCCCGGTGCCTAACATCTTTAACTAACCCATAAACCCAGTCCATACACTGAAAAGCTCATCTCCATTGGGGTTGTTTTCAGGTCAGAAATGTGAAGTACACTTTGAATGACCTAATAATGTTAGTCTTTCTGTTTTACAGACTCCCCTGCCCTGATGTCCACTGCAAAGGCAGCATCTCCAAGGGTGGCTCAGGCTGCACTTCACTCTGGGAGCAGAACAGGTTTGGCTGGTGGGAAAAAGCTGTGTTCCAGGTACCCTTTAAAATGCTTTGGCAGCTGTGGATCTGGAATACAAATCCCTTTTTATTCCCTTCTTACCTTTTTTCTGACTGGTGTCTCCTATTCTTTACTAATCTTTTTATTGTCCTTTAGAGTACAGAGGCTTTCGTCACTATATATATTAAATGTGTGGAGAGGAAAAAGCTACCCAGCGTGAGCACAAAACAGATGCATGTATATCTTGAGATGAGTGCAGTATGGATAAAGAATTATTATTCTTCCCACAGTCGTGTTTCCATCTACTTATGAGATATATACGTGTGCCTTGTTAGCAATGATGTTGTAATGCAAAAGCTGAAGTTTTCGTATCAGAGGAAACATATATTGTTAAATGAGCTGAGAACATTCTCCCAAGGGTTAGCATTTCTCTTGTACATGTGAAATCCTCCTGAAATAAATGGCCCTATTATTTTAATTGGATCTTTTGGTATTAGAACATCTTTCTTCGTACAGCAGTAAAGAACCTTCTTTTGCTTCCTTTCTCCCCTGAAAATGTGAAATGAACAAACACAGGCTCTGCATTAAAACATTTATGACTTCAGCAGTAGAAGACTACACCAATATACATAGATGCACATACACATGCATAAATTAAATTCATATTTTATGATGTATTCCTCCATTCTGTTACTATTTGGGAGTTGGAACTGGATGGTCTTAAGGTCTTTTCCAACCCTAACTATTCTATGATTCTCTCTGAAAATATACAAACAGGGTTTCTGCTTATAGAACATATATGATTAAAATTATGTTTTATCCTTTAGACTGATTCCTTATTTACAATGCTGCTAATGACCAAGGCACGTAAAACCAAGAAAAAAGCTCCTGTTCTTTAATCAGAACAGAGTAGGAGATGTTCAGAAAGAATAGTACCTGTTTCATAAATAAATTAAAGCATGCTCTCTAAGTCCCCTGACAGTTGTCAATAGACTTCAGTTCTCCAAATACTTGGACTATGTGCTTAATTTGCTTCTGTGAGTGAGGGATTAGACAGCCTAATATAGAATGGACCAATCTGATCTGGTTTGTAGATCATCACAGAAGTGAGGAACTCTGTTTATCACATTGTGATCAACAGCACAACAGAGTGTAAAATTTCCTGTGCGCACAGGCTTGAAAACTAATTTATTGGTGTGTTTCTTTCCTCTCTTTTCTGCAGCTGTTCCATTACAAACTGTTACTGCTGGTCAGAAACCCAAATATCTGTTCTCCAGGGTTGGCTACATTGTGCTCCAGTGTTTGAAGATTTGGTTTCTTTTATAATTGGAATGCAAGGAATTCTCCCCCTCCTCCATCTGAATACCAGCTGAACATATGTATGTATGCACTGTGTTCAACATATAGATACAGTAATGATGCCAACCTGAAAACAAAATTATAGAGGCAATTTTTTTATCATACAGAGAAGATCAAGGAATTATATATGTGCAGAATGAGAAGGCTACATGGTTAGAGTTTATTGGATTTTATTTTTACCAGGTCTGTTCGAGTTTCATAAGGGCAACTAAGCTTCAAGGGGGCAAAATGCTCGTAGACTGACTAGTTATGGAAACCTGGAGAAGAAAATACAGCTGGAGTGACAAGCATTGAATTGTCTTGTTTTGGGTGTCTCATCCCTCAGTGGGCTTGATGGATTTTGTTTCTCATCTCTTCATCCAGAACGATCTTCTCTTTTGGACAGATTAAGGAGATAACTTCTGACTTACAAAGTAGACCAGAATTGTTCTCGCATAGGAAATTGCAGGAACTTGCTGGGAATTGGAGCTGGTTTCTGTGTTTGCTTCCCCAAAAACCCGTTCCAGTGCGTGCACATCTCCTGCTGAGTGCTGCTTTTGCTGGGTGCTGCCCAGCTTGAGCCCACCACTGCAGGTCACAGTGCCAAAGCAGGGGGTGGGTGCCTTGTGGTGCCTAAGCCTTGGCATCTTCCAGCTGTTTCCATAACAACACATTTAGAGAAAATAGGCTTTTGCTCCACTTTCACAATTATCATTTTGCTAAGAATTAATGGATATTAAGGTTTTTACCCCTTCTCTGTGTTTAGGTGCATTTTAAGAATAACCCAAAAGTGTGTATGGGACAATGGAGTATCCAACACCATTGTAGCTGGTCGTGCCTTACCATGTGTTTGGGGTGGTGAAGAGCTGGAGCTGGTAAAAAGCTGTCTGGTTTTGGTTAAAGGGCAGATCAGGTCCTGATGTGCTCTGTAGAGCAGTGTGGGGAACAGCAGAGAGGGGAATGGCTGGTGGGAGAGAAGGGCAGAAAGGGGCTCTGGGATGGGCAGAGCTTCAGGGGGCCCTTTGCTGACATCCTCCACCACCAAACCTGGCTCTTGGGTGTCCTTCAAACCCACTCCACCACCCCAGATAGCATTGTGATTCACTGCAGTCCTCACAAATGCCAAGAGTGAGATATGTACTGCAGGTGTCCTGTAACAACAAGTGTATGCTTGGCTGTATTATTGTGATTTGGGGCTATTTTGGAAGGGAGAATCATGGATAAAGGTTTAAAGGATGGTTGCTTCTTAATATTTCTCATGGTAACGGCTCATCTCAGTGTTTAAAGACTGGGGATTCTGATTTTTAAGAAATCAGTTTCTTTGGAATTCTCTTTGAAGTCAACCAGTGATACAAGAATTCAGAATTACAAACCTTCTTGGGGTCACTGTGATTAGTTTTTTAACGGAGGAAGTTTCCAGGTACTTGCTACTTGTTTTCTACCTGAGGTATAAGCCTGGGTGGAAAAGACAGGCCAGGAGTTCAGCCACTGCAGCAATAGCAACTGCAGTAACTCCTGTCATGCAGCATATTACTGTTATCACAGCTGTATTTTGTTATCTATTCTGCTAGCAGGATGCATGGACATGACCCAAAGCCGTCTTACTCTGGATTCTTTTCTGTTGTGCCCACCAGTACGTCATCTGTGTGCCGTAAACACGATGACCAGCAGCTGTCACTTGGCACCAGTGTAAATAAGGGACCTAACACAACACAATTACCAACACAAGACCTTTTGGCAGAGGGGAGTGCTGTTGTGGTTGTTAGTGCATCCTATTCAAAGCAGGGGTTACCAAAGTGTCTGAGTCCTTGCTTAACTGTGCTTCATCTTTCAGCATTATGAAAAGTCTCTTATCTCTCAGCTGCTAATCCAGAGTGACACAGCACAAGAGCAGCTCCAGAGCGAAACTTCAGGACCACGAGCAGTTGAGCTGGCCCTTGCTGATAAAGAAGCAGTAGTATTTCACCACTGGTGTAAGGTAAGAAAGATGTGCAAGCTGCAGAAGGGATTGGTGACAGCAGAGAATTAAGTTCATTTTAAAGGATCGAGGCTTCACACTCTGTGTGTGTTTACACTGAATAGGTGATTTCTGAAGAGGTTTTCTTCCTCTAAATCCTGGAAGCGTGTTTAATGCTGAGGAGTGGCCCTTCTCACTGCAGGACTTTTCATGGGAGTATGTAAACCTTGCAAATGACAGGAATTTGGCTGGAGCAGAGCAGAGCTTGGTGGTCTCGTTGTTCATCCTGTGCAAATGCTTTCTGAAGATGGTCTGAGACATTCTTGTAATTGGATATACGCAATGAGCTTAAGTGAGTGCTGACCAGCTGAGGAAGGTGAATGAAAAGGGCACGGATCAATTTAATAATGATTAATTTGCCTGTTGTCACTCTTGTGCTTTCAGATTTGTTCATAGAGAAGTTTTCAATTCTGTTAGAGACAATGTGTTTGCATTAATGAAATGCCCAACGTGCACGGGGCAGTGATTTGCTCTTGTTCCTGCATATCATATGTTTTATATAGGCTAAGCCTGTAACAAAAGCTCTACTTGATCCGGGGGGTCTTTTTGTATAAGCTTGAAACAAGCCTGAAGAATGCTTGCTACGATTACACTGGTAAATCGATATGTTGAAATAGTGCAATGAGATGACATAATGTTAATTTTCCTATCTAAACAAGGCTTCTTTAGCACCCAGTGTTTCTATCAACCAAACAAAGGAGTTCTTTATTTAATAACTAGCCTGCAATCTGTATTGCTAATGTAACCATTAGGGAGAAGCAAGGCCACATACTGAAGCTGGTAGATGTTGTTGAATATTGACTTCAATATTGATACTGTTGGAGGTTGTTGGGATTTTTTGTGGCCTTTTTACTTTATGTATTTGTGTTTTAATTGAACAATTTAGGAAGAAAAGCATGTTTGCATCCTCTCAGGACTTATGAACATGAAGCATGGAGTCAGTCAGGAGTGATGAGTGCCAGATGGGCACCAGAACAGTGATGGGAGCTGAAGGGCAGTACAATTTACATCGCAACATGAACTGGACTGGACAGAAGGAGAGTAATGAATTCTTGGGGTAAAGTGTTTGAGTTTTGAGACCGTGTTTGAGATCTGTTCTGCAAATATGCTTCTTCCAGAAAGGCTTTGAAAAAAAAAACTAATGTTATATTCCTAGAGCAGTTTTAGACATCATACTTTTTGCTCTTTACATGTGTCCATGCTGGATTTTAACATGGGTCAGGATCTGTGTCTTTTTCTTTGCTTTTTCATGGAGTGTGTTGAAAGTACACATTACAGATAGTGTAGAGGATGGATAAGGTCAGAACAGGAGGAGAACAGGTATTACAGTAAGGCACGTATTCTATCAGGCTACACAATACATGGAGAAAGAAAATAAGCCCTAAAATATATGTCCATTGTCTTGAAGAAGGTCTCTTTTGTGTTAATTGCGTCCAGATGCATCTGAGTCACACAGCATCTTGGGATGTTTTCTTCCAGTTTAGGGTCCAGGCACTCGGAAGATGGAGATGCCTACCCACTGAGTGCCTGTCTACCCTGGCAGAGCAGGTAATGGGCAGCAGGACAGCTGAGACTCACTTTACTAACTGCTTCAATGCAAGGAGGAATTGCAGCCCTGCAGGTTAAGTTCAGTCTGCATCTTGAGCACTGATTGTGAGGCTTGGAACGCAAGTCCTGCTGTTGTCAAAGTGCTTTCAATATTGGGCCAGATGAATTGGTGAAGTATCAGTAAATCTTTTAAAGAGAAATAATGGAAAGGTTGTGGTAAAGCACATGAGGCTGGTGCCTTGTCTCTTCAGCAATGATGCACAGCTGATTTGTCTTGTTAGCAAGTGTCTAGTCTGAATGTTCTCCTGTCACAGGCTCCTTATTTTCTTCTGATTTTTATTTCTGTCTGCTTGTTTATTGCATTTAAGCTTCTCTTTTCACCTAATACATGGATTGGTGATGCGGGCAAGGAAACGTGGTGGAGGCAGACAATGAGCTTGCTCAGCCATGACCTACAGAGATAAATGCTGGAGACTTATATTCCTGAAATACTGCATAAATATCCCACATCACACAGCAAGCTTTGTTCTTGGGTTAAGAGGGAGCAGGATGGATTCCTGAGTGCAGGGTTTTGATTAAGCTGTTTGTGGTTCTTGCTAAAGGTGGGACTTTCTCTGTACCCAGCAATGAGCTGGCAGCAGCGTTCTAGGTTTCCACTGAGGTTTATGGGTGGAAAAAGTTCTGCATGTGGCACACGAGAGAGCTCTGAGAGGCAGTTCTGCAGGAGAACCCTTCTTAGGAAACCTCTCTGCTCTGCTTAGGATGCTGCGGGCTGCCAAAGCAAAAGGGCAGAGCAGGGGAGGAGATTCCCCTTCCTGTGGAAATAGATGAAGAAATGGTGTAAGAAAATCAGTGGCTGTGTGATGGGTATGTGTTTGAGCCATAGAGCCCGTTCGTTTTCTCTTCCTGCAAGTACGCCTTGGGAAATGAGTAGAGTAAGTAAAGCAGCAGCTCCCAGGAAGAGATTAGAAGAAACAAAAGGCATCCTTTAAAGCCAGACATGAATGCTGATAGTGTTTGAAATGTGCATTAGGTGGATTTGTGTATTTATGTAATGTGAAAAAACAAAGGCGTTTTTTTTTTGTGATTTCTTCTTTTGGGACTATACATTCTTTTGATTTATTTTCCTTTTCACTTTCACAATAATAGATAGGTACCTACTTTCAAATGGGGGCCTATAAACACTGCAAGATGTAGGGGTGTGCAAGCTTACTCCAGAACATGGGATTTCTGTCCACTTTTGCTGACTGGAGTCCCTGAAAGCAGGTTTCTCTTGTCTTCTACTTGATATCTCCTCTTAACAATCAAACCCTCTGTGAGATAACTTCATTTTATGCTGCAAGCGCATCCCAAACTATTGCAGACACAGCTAAGACAATGCTTTGTTTAATGAGCCAGACTTTACCCCCCAAAGCAGAAGGATCCTATGAGCAGGTTTATATAGGTTTATGATGCGCACATGACTTGGATTTGTCTCACAAGCACCCACCTACAAACTCCCTGTGTCTGATTCACCAGTGATTTTGTTCCATTGTACAGTGTCACTTCCCTTTCTTCCTTCTTTCTGACCCCTTTTTACCCCCCTCTCCCTTTTCTTTCTGTTCTTTGTTCTGCACCCTTTTCATACTTTGTATAGATTCCCCTCCCCTCTGACATTTTTTACCATTTTAAAGCATAAACCAGGGCCTCTCTTCTCCTCCTGCAGCTGCGACCCCATCTCCTGCTGTACCAAATTGACACTTCTACGAGCAGCGGCTCCAGTCACTCACTCAAAGGCTGCTGCTTTCACAAGTGCTGATTTAGTGCAGCAGGGGATGATGTGCCAGCTGCAAAACTCAGGCAGAAATAAAGAAACAGGGGGTGGGGACAAAAGGCAGGAAGGAGAGGAGGGGAGGAAGGGGAGCGCAGGGGGGTACCTGGCTGCTCAAGGGGCAGCGGGATGGGTGGGAGAGAGGCTCATGAGCAAACGCTTCTCCTTCTCCTCCTGTTCCCTGTTATTGCTGCTTACAAGAAACTCCTGTGACTGACAGGGAAGAGGTTTTGTGTTTTTATCAAAAGGGGGAGTTATTTTGGGGTAAAATCCTGGTGGAGGATTTAAACTGCAACTGCGGGAGTGAGGAGCACAAGTGCTCGTAATGCTTAATGTTTGCAAATGCAGCTTTTAAACGAGATAGTTGATGTTTTCATTCTGAAGTTATGCCTTGTGCTGTCCACTGGTGTGCAGGCTGAGTTCCTTAGAAAGACACAAATCACACAATCCCAGACTGGTTTGGGTTGGATGGACCTTAAAGCTCATCCAGCTCCAACCCCCTTGCCATGGGCAGGGACACCTCACACTGGAGCAGCTTGCTCCAAGCCCCTGTGTCCAACCTGGCCTTGAACACTGCCAGGGATG
>JBCJKH010015582.1:6473-60444 GCA_039877255.1 Loriculus beryllinus
GTCACTACTGCTGCTACATTTTAATCTCTTAATCTTTAATATCTATTACAGAAGCTTTCCAAGGGTTTAGCAGCAAAGAGGAACTGCATCGGATGTAGCCTGCAATACTGCATTATCACATACAACCTGTAATTTAAACTACCTTCTCCAACCCACTTTGAAAATTCATTCATTTTTTCTTTTTAATGTGATTAAAAACAAAGATACTTTAAAATACTGTCACTTACTAAATCTGCTCAAGTCTTCATCAATTTAGGGAGTTTTCCAGTATTTTTCTTTCTCTTGCCTTTATATCCAAGAACCATACCACCAGCAGGGGCAGGTGAGTTGTAAGGACAACCCACTGTGTTGCCCAGCACACTGCCAGTGCAAACATAGGTAAACAGAGGGGGAAATTCACATCACAGAGCTGCTAAAACGTGTCTTTTGTTTCTTGTAGGGTGTCTATTGCTACAAAACTCTGCTGGGTTTGATGGAACCCTTGAGCAAGGCCCCACAGCTGCCTCAGCATTAAAACCTGCCTTAATTCACCCTAAGAACCAAGTGATATGAATGCCCTAGCCAACAAAAGGGACAACCAGAGCACCTCCAGCTACTTCTTAGCAGCTGTTTCAGCTCAGACATTACCCTCTGCACCTCTCCAGCACAAGACAGGGGAACTGCTCTAGAACAGAGGAAGTCCTGTCTCTTGTACAGAAGCATTAAAGCAAGAATGAGCCAGTTCTCCCCAATATAATACTACATCCCTTTTCGCTGAACACCCCATCAGCTAAAGCCATCTAGCAGGATACCCGTAACAGGCAGTTTTTTCTTCCAAGAAAGTGCTTTTCAGATTAACATTCTTTTAAAATACAAACCTAAATTTTAACTTAAGTAACTATCTGGGCTGTGCACCTTACAAAGTACTGTTATAATTTTTATGAACTGCAGACACAAAGCTACATTACATGGTCCATAACAACCCCACTAGCAATGTTAAAGTCCTGCAGCATGTTACAGAACTGCTTGCGGTTTCCAAACACCAAACTGACTCTTGTAAACTGTTCTCATCTGCTCCACACACTCGCAAGAAAACAGGTTTAGTGAGTCAGGGTTAAGAGCTGCGATAAGAAATAAGATTAAACACACGAGGATGTCTCAACTCACTGCCTTCCTTCGGCACACAAACTTGGGCTTACCAAGTACAGATCTTCTAACGAGAAGCCTTTACTTCAGTTCCCTTTCAGCATGTCACTGCTGCAAGCATGATGGCACAAATCACATTCAGTTTGCCTGCAAGCACAGCTGGGATAACACACTGCATTAGCCCCAGCGCTGGAGAGAAGCGATGCAAAACTCATGATGGGAATGGGAGAGTCCATTTGCACCAGCTCAGAACACAAAGCATTGAGACTCAAAACCCTGTGAGAGGAAATACACCGAGGCTTCAAACACACAAATGGCTTTTAGAGCTGTGAGCACTTAAAGCACAGAGAGGACCCTTTTGAACCAAGTCCATGCTTCTGCCAAACACACAAACACTACGTCGATTTCAGCCAAAACACGAGAATATCAAAGTACAGAAAATGTACTTTCAATTTAACTTTAAAATACCTGTCCTTTTCCATTAAAGGCTGTGTTATTTCCATACGGAACAACTATCACCGAGTTTTTCCATCGTCCCAGACACATACATGGATAAAACTGCTGTCTCCAGGCGTAACTGCAGGAGTGTTGCCCTATACAAATATATCAGGTTATTTTTAGGGCAAAGCACAAGCTCAGGGCTTGGCCGCCGGCCTTTTGCAGCCCGTAAGTAACCTCCAGGCTGCTCATTTCTGAAATCAAACCCGCACATTTCGCCCTCTCCCTCCACACCACGAGCAGCCTGGCGACGGCTCCCGCGGGCCCGACCCCCCGCCAGAGCCGGCCCCGCAGCGCGAAGGCACCTACCGGGTGAGCGCAGCCCGGAGCCACCAGCTCCCGCTACAACCGCCACCGCCGCCCGGTTCACAGCCAGCGAGCGAGCAGCCAGAGGAGAGGAAGGGAGAGGAAAGGAGGCGGGCACCGGAGCCGCCCTGTGAGGGGAGGAGAGGCAGGAAGAGGGGCCGTCCTGTGAGGGAGAGCAAGGCGGGAAGCGGAGCCACCCCTCGCCTCAGAAACCGCGCGTCCGTACCGGAGCCGCTCGTCGCTTCACAGGCGCTATTCCTGTGAGAAAATCGATTAAAATTCGAGGCGAAACCCCGCGATTAGCACTGTTTGGTGTGAGAAAGGGAAATCCCGGGGCAGAGGGAGTAGAGCCTGGAACGTTACGCGAAGCCAGGTGTCCAGAGAACTGCCCGCAGGAGCCGTGCCCGAGTTTACTTCTAATTTCTATTCCCGCTGGGTTTGGAGCTCAGAGGGGAATTGCACAGCTCAAAGAGGAATTGCACAGCTCGAAGGGAGCATTGCACAGCACCGGCCCTGTGGGGAGGCGGAGCAGACGCGGGCAGTGACCATGGACACTGGGGGAGTCTTTGCGTTTCAGGTTGGCTTTTTCAACCTTAATTCGATTGCAGTGCTCCATTTCCCCACGAGAAATGGTAGAATCGTGCACCAGATTTCAAGTTCAAAAGATCACATTCTCATTTTTCCTAAAATGCTGGCTTTCTGGGTTGAAAATGCCCATGTTTAGCTTTTCCTGCAGCTAGGCTCTGTGGAAAATTTAAACATGGGTTCGTGGGTTACATGGGTACATGGTTACATGTACATGGTACATGGGTTACATGGGTACATGGGTTTTCATGGGTTACATGGAAATGGATGTAAATAGGTTCTGGCTTAATTGTATTATGTGTCGGCCTGGAAAAATTTTGCCACTTTTACTGTTGTTAAATCTGTTACTCATGTAAATAACCCTCATTAGTGCCTTCTACCCTGAGCAGGGGTTACAAAACAGCGACTGGACGATGTGAGTACATCCTTCATGACAGACGAGTGATCGCTTGCAGCATCACAGACAAGAACGCACAATCCCTGTGCTCCAAAGAGAGAGGCAGCACAGAAACGCTGCTGCAATGCCAGTGCTGGGATCATCTTCAGGAGGAGGATTACCAGTATTTAATTAAAACCGCCCAGAACAGATGCTCTGAGTCTCTGCCAGCAACACCCGCCTGCCACCACCATTACTGACATAGATAAATCATCTTAGCTGGAGGACTGGAGGGAGCAGCATGTCTACACAGGAATGCTGCCTGCAATTCTGGCAGCAATTCCCAGCACTGTGCTGAGCGTGCAAGCCCTTGTGTGAGAATGTAAAGCAGAGATGTGACTGAACCCCATTTAATGCTGCCTCCCACAGGGACATTTCTGGGTACCCTGAAATTCCTGCAGAGTTTAAGCTCCAAGTAAACACATTTACAATGTTTGTGGATTAGTAACAGCTATTGAAAACTAAGTGCTTTTGTCCCATCAGCACCAGGATATGAGTCTGTCCATTTTCCATTCTGCAGGCAGCCCAGCTGAGCACCCTGGGAAAAGCAGCACCCCAGGGGCTGGGAAGAGGGCAGGCTCATCAAATGAATTCTGAAGGCCTGGTGGAAGCCAGATGCCTGGTTTCCACTGCATGAAAATGTGTTGATAATGGTTAAACAAATAACATCACCATCTGCTATCTTAGGTTACTGATTAACGGTGGAGTACATGTGATACATGAGCACAACTGAGCAGTCACGACAGAAATTGGCTTTAAACTCATGCAAACACACAGCACTGTTTTGAATTAAAAGGATGACTGTATCATGCTGTATTTCCTCATGGGGAGGGTTCTGCTACATTAACAACATAGGTTATACCATCTCAAGCTACATACATCTCATGCTTGTAAATAAGCCAGCATAGGCACCCCGATGTAAGGGTGCACTCATTTTCAAGTTTAAGCCTGGTGCTTCTCTGTATCATTTCCTTAAAAGAACAATCAGTGATGATGAAACAGTGTTGCATGAAATACTAAAGATTTCATCTAATATTAAAATGATCAAATATTGAAAGCATCTAATACTGAAATCAGATGTGAGCCTAAAAGCACTGCATCTTCCAGTTTTAGTTTCCTGGTTAGATGTTACCTATTATATCCTTAATGCTTAAGTTTGAGTCACTGTTATTTTTGGTCTGAAAAAACTGAAAAATAAATTAAAAATGACAACTTAGGAAACTGATGACCTGCAAGTGCAGTATGTCATTCTTTTGTTTAGTATGCTCAGCAATGCATATGTATTTTCCAAGAGCACTGAAGCTTGCAAAGTTCCAGTATGCTTGTGTTAAATGAGGTTCTGTTTAGAAATTGTTGTCCTAGGGAACTGTTGGTTTCAAAAGGAAAAAGGAAAGCATGCCCCTGACAACACTGAACTTCCATTGAAAATCCAGATGAAAAATTGCCTATAAATCAATTATCTGACAATTTGTGCCTACATACTCCGGTGACAGTCCCTTCTTACATGGTAAATTTAATTATTTGCAAACCCCACCGTGGTAGCTGCATACAATATACCTGCATAGAACTTCCTGGAGCAACAGTGCAGGACTTCCTACAGGAAGAAAAGCAATGGCAGACATAATTTCTATGTATTATTGTAATAGTACAACATTTAGCCCTGATGATTTTTAACTCTGTCCACAGTAATTACACAGATTCCTCCTGCAGGCCTTCCAGAATAAGTGAATTCATCTTTCTACTCACCAGTGGCAGCTTGAATCTGCCTCTGGTTGCCAAACCCAGCTCCTTCACAGGACAAGCCCCTGCCTACACCGTGGTGAGCTCAGCAGCAGCGGGCAGGCAAGGCACCAACTCGGCAGGACAGAGAACGGCGTGTGAGCAGCCGTGACTACAGCTGCATTTGGTACTGGCCTCTGCCACACCACGCTGAGCCGCACCCCAAAGGGCCGTTCCCTTTTGGGTGGGAATGATGCAGCTGAAGGCACGCTGTAGTGCCAGGGCGGCAGCGGGCCGGGAGGCTACAATACCCACCGAGAGAAGGCAGGGGGGTCCCGTTTGTGGGGCTCGGTGTGGTTGGACTCTCTTCCTGCCACGGAGGTGTGTGCAGACCCACTCCTGTGGTAACGGCAAAGGGCTGCCCTCGCCCCTGCCTGGCCACGGCACGGCCACCCATGGGGCGACAGGCCTGCGCCGCGGGGCAAAGCCGTCCTTAGGACAAGCTGGCGCCCCGCCAGCGCTGCTGTGGAAACAGGCCACGGGGCAGCGCCTTGCGGAGACGCTGTGGCTTGTGCCCGCCACGGACAACGCGGGTGGGACGCGGCCCAACGACCCCGTACAGCCGAGAAGAGCACCGGAGGTACCCGAGCACCGAGCGACCCACGATCCGGCCTCCCCACGCGGCGGCAGGCGGCAGCGGCGCCACCTGTCGGCCGCTCGGGGCGGGGGCGCGGGCGGGGCCTGGGGCGGGCCGAGGGCGGTGGCGGTGCCCCCGGCAGGCCGGGTTTGGAGCCCCCGCCGGGGAGCGGGGAGGCCGCGCTGCGCTTCCCGGCCACGGGGCGCACCGACCGGTTGCGCCGGAGGCCGTTGCGGTATCGCAGGGAACGGGTGGGCGGTGTGTGCCGGTGGGTGGGGAGAGCGCCGGCGCCGCCCCCTGAAAGAGGCCTGGCGGGCGGCTGAGCAGCCAGGCGGTAGCGTGGCCGAGTGGTCTAAGGCGCTGGATTTAGGCTCCAGTCATTTCGATGGCGTGGGTTCGAATCCCACCGCTGCCAAGCTTGTTTTGTCCCCACCGCGGCTGACGGCTCCTTTTCGCCGCCCGAACGGTGTGGCAACGAGGATGTCCCGGTCAGGTCTGGCACGGCACGGCACGGCCTTCTCGAGCCGGGCACGGCGGCCGCTCGGGTTGAGGGCATGGGGGGGGTTCCTGTCAGGCGCCTGGAAATCAAACTGTAGCAAGTTATGTAGGTGTGGGGTGCAGCGTGTTCTGATCCGTGCGCGTCTTCTGGTGTACAAATACAACCAGAAATACCCATGGGGGCAGCTCTGCCGTCCCGTGTTGTGTTTGGGTAACTGCACCGTCAACCCGCACGGTGGTGCTGCCCTCTGCGGTCTGCCCTGTACAGACGTGAGCGCTGGCTGCTCTCCCCTTCTCCAGAGTTATCAAGTCCACATCCAGACCTCGATTCCTCTTACTTGTGCCATATCCCTAGTGCCGTCTCCTTTCCCAAGCTACCTCTGCTCACATTATGCTCCTGATTGCCCACCGCCGTGATAGAGGCTGGAACAGGTTGCAGGTGGGGTGGAATTCGTGGTAAATCAGCAGCAGGAGTGGTGGATGATGGATTTGGGCCTTCAGAGTGCCTGTGGTTTAGGCCTGTTTTAGCTGAACACTAACTCCAAAAGCACGCTGTTCACTTGAGCTACTGCAGGGATTTGCTGTTGTGCAACTGCTTTAGAAATCAGGTGCAAAACCATAGTTGTACCTGAAGTTCAGCTGATACACAACTAAACTTTATTGTTGTTGTCCTCAATGACTACAGGCCATAGAGGGGTGACTCATGTAAAGCTATACCTGAAGGGGCCTGCCAGGCCTCCAGCTGCAGGGAGGTGTTGCCACGGGTGGCTTTGCACCCCCGAGTAAGCAGAGGATGGCTTTGGAACAACCTTTGTGTGTTCCCAGAGGCACAGGACTCACTTCAGCAAGGGTTTAAGTACACCTTTATTTGTCCTCATATGCAGTGGTACAGCTAATTCACAAAGGAACTTCACACTGAACTCTCTCTGTACGGCTGGTATTTACAGTAATCTGTTCTGTCAGTCCCTTTGCTTGTTCATAGTTCCCCAAGGTAGTGAGCCATGGTAGCAGCCATGTTTCTTCACCACTGAAGCACTGTAGGCTGACTGTAGCTCTTGTTCTTCCTGCAGGTTCTCCTTCACTTCAGCAATCAGCTTGGAAAGTTGAGGGGTTTTGGTGTGAAATAAACAGGGGCAACAGTTTTGACTCCAGTGTTTCAATGACTTGGCTGTAATTGTTCACTGTAGTTTTAATTTCTCAAGTACAGCTACTTGTTACTGGGTTTAAATCTGAAAATAACTGCCTGTTTAACTTGTAACTTGTAACTTAACAGTAACTTGTGCAGTTCAGAATGATGCAGAGCAGGTTCATGCAGCTTGTGCAAGTCAGTGTTGAGCTTCTTTAAAAAAATGCAAAACTGAAAGGTCATCAAACCGCAAAGAAAAGAAGATCAAGCTTAAACTGACAAGTAAAGAAAGCAAAACTTTGAAGAAAATGTGATGATTCTGGGTTTCTGCTCTGGTTTTAAGGTAATGGTCCACAGAATCAGCAAACGTGAACTTCTCTGGGCTGTATCCCAGCTGAGTCCGTGCCTTGTCTATCCGAAACGTGTGAGTTGTAGAAATGTTGAGTACCTAACAAGGCAAAAAGAGTCAACGTGCAAAGAGATGAATACACAGGAAATTGGAACAAAGTCCATAAATGACAGCAAAGAGAGTTAAAGGAAATGTAAAATAACCTTCCCCAACATTATATCGGTGTCCTGTTGACACGTGTCACATCATTTTAAAAGGGTTCACAACAGGACAATCTCAAAAGCCCAGATTGCCAGTAAAAGCTGCAAAGCAGAATCTTCTGGTCTTGAAAGCATCCACAAAAAATGTTCTGCACTCTTGCTTAGGTACCTATGGAGGCAGCTAAAAGCCATCTCTGAGGTGCATAAGTATCTTCAGTAATTTGGGCCCAAATGCCCAGCCACAGCCATACAGGATATTGGGCCTCATAAGGAAGAACTGAAGCAGCCAGATTGTAAATTTATGCTCCTTACCATGAAAGAGAAGAGCTTATTATATTGCTTAAAACATACATGACACATACATTTGCCCTGGACACTGGAGGCTGTAGTACTGCTGGGTGGATTTTACTTTCTACTGGCTTAATCTTAAATTGTACCTGAGCATTAGCATATATGTAATTGTCCTGTGAGAATTAAGGGGAGTTTACAAAGACTTCACCTCATTTCTGGTCAGCAGTGGGGACAGTTCAACACAGGGTTTCAGCAGCAGATAAAGGTATTCCATTACCAAGGCTGCAAAACAAAAGATTTCTACTTGAGGTAAGAATAGGAAATTGCTGTGCAGTTATGATTATGGTCTGTCCTGCATTGCATATGACAGTGAAGAACAGTCACATACCCAGGAGCTTGGGGCACCAGTACTAACATCAGCGGGGCTACTTGCTCACTGATGGGGTTGGATTTAATCTTAGTCCTTTGCCCAGCCTGAATGAGGGTGCTTGTGTGAAAAGGGGTTGGAGGCTTGGTGACAGTTCCACTGAAATGATCATGAGGCTTCATAAAAAATGTGGTAACAACAAAATACTCAGTTGGATTCTGTCTTGGCTGCACATGGGGGTTGATTCTAGAGGGAGCACAGGACACAGAAGGACAAGAAAGCTCCTGAAGCAGCAAAGCAGACACTCTTCAGTGTATTTCATGAGGTCACAATTTTTACATTTAGCTGTTATATTTATACCATTAACTCCACAAAGTTACATGTTTGTTAAGTCCTATACCTGGTTTTGTGGGGCTTAAATAAGAGATTGTTCTGGTTTCAACACACTGCATAGAGCTGAACTTTATTCCTAACTGCTGCACACTAGATGAGCCCGCAGCATAGTATTTTTATACATGAAAATGAAAATTGTGGGCAAATTAAGAAACCCCAACATTTTGTTACACTTAGGAACAGGGGTAGTGTGGACAGAAGAGTAATGTTGAGAAAATGTTGTTACCTGATGCATAAACTAAGGAAGTAGGAATACGTATCCATGGTGTACTGCAACCTAATCTTTCAAACTGCAAGAGATTTTAAGAACAGTGAAAAAAAAAATCAAAAACCTCAAACAAGTTTTAAAGTTCCAACACAGGAAATATTTGTGTCAATATTTACTGATAAAACAGAAAAATTCATCATTGCTGTTACTACTTGAGTTTTCATTTGTCAGGAGATTTCAGTTCAATGCCACATGCACAGACACTCTCATTTTCAAGTGGCAGTCTTAAAAAAAGGGGGAAAAAGCTAATAATAATTGGTTGAAGTGTCATAGTGTGCTGTTACCTAATTCAACATTGTGACATACTTATGGGTTTGAGCCCATCATTAACAATAGCAAGATCTTTTGAAAATAATGGATATTACAGATTAGGATTTATACTTTATGTCCACCCAAAATTGTCACTCTTAAGAGATATGTGCCCCAGAACTGGAGATGATGGCAACTCAAAAGAGGATGCTGGTTTAGGTGGTCCTTTCGTCTCAGAGAAGGCAGTTGCTTTAATGTAGTATTTTCAGTAGGCATTGTTACAACCCTAATCACAGCAAGCCACAAGCAGGCATTAAAGCCCCATTCAGAGTGGGACTCTTACACACGAAGCAAACACACCAGATACGACCTGCACACAAGAGCTGGAGTTGTATAAAGGCAGAGAAATCAACATATTTAGAGGTAAAGTGTATATTGCACGTACAAGTGGAGTTAACCATTCAAAAATGTTGCAGTTTTCACCATCATTAATGAAATATGCCTGGCCACTCTGTTAAAGAGGTAGAGAAGAGATAAGTTAGTAAAAATCACACTGCATATGTATTGATTTCTTTATCTCACTCCTTATGTACAGCAATATAAGATATGCATGGCTGTACATACAAGTCAATAAACTATAGGCATTTCAATCAGTTGCATCGATGTGTGCAATGAAATGGGTGGGTGAGTGGTTTGTGCAATTATCATGGTGTAAATTATTACAAATGTCTGATTATCATAGTTCAAACCATTAAGTCTCATTCTATATATAGGGGAATGTGGTATAAATCCACCTGAACTTCCAGTTTCATTTCCAACACAGCAAAAATTCTTTGCTTATCTTCTAGAAATGACAAGTACTGTATTACAAAAATGCAAATATGGAGACACTCTCACAGAACAGAATATTCCAACTCTTAACACACTGCAGAGCCCATGCTGCCAGGTCTCACAATGTTCATAGCACATTTTAACTAAACCCACAGACAACAACATAAGCTAAAGGACAGTAAGATAGATAGACTAATTACTGCTACTACAGCAGTTACTCCAGTATAGGATACAGTGGCAGGATCCACTGTCAAATGAAAACTGTGGTGCTCCTATTGTTCACTTACAGCGATGTAGTTCTTTCCAGGAGTGAGAGCATCAGCAGCTAAAATTTGAGCTTGTATGAGATTCTCTGCATGCACCCAGTTCATTTTAGCAGAAGGATCCCCAAACCTGAAGTTAAGTAGCCCTCTCTTGATATTCTTCTGTAGACATAAAATGAAACCAAAGCAGAACAGGTTTTAAAATGAGATATAGTGCACTTTCTTGTCCAGCTAAATGTAAGTTTGTCTCTACTCTAAACCTCCCCCACTAATTGATTAAAAAGAATCCAGAGAAGTGCAAAGAGGTCTAAAAATACGGCCCATGAGGCAGGATCAAAGAGCAGATCATCTCCTGAATTTACAAAAGCAACAGGTCTGTTCTAAGGATAAATAAAATACTGTATGGGAAGGTAAGAACAAGTTCGGAATGGATCAGAAGCGTTCACAAAATTGGATCAAATTTAACAAATCACTTTGGCTGGGAAATACTGGAAGGTGGTGCTCAGTGTCACAGTTCTCCTTAGACAGATACACTTTAGAAACTGCAAGATGCGACAGTTGCATAATGCCTTAAAATGGGCTCATAACAAATAGGCTTAAAATACTGACAGGAAATTTACAAAACCAAATATCTCAGGTTTAACTAAAATGACATTTGCCTTTTTAAAAATTTATTTTATTTAGAAGACTATAAAATATATTTTGTATATAAATAAAATATATTTATTATGTGATAAGCTTGAATCTATTCTTTCCTAAAAGCTGTGCATAACTTTGTATTGTACTGATGCTTTTAAATAACTAACTCATGCAATTCTACAGGGGTCACATTCTGAACACTCTACCAGTCCTACAGTTTAAAAGAAAGCAAATGAAAAAGAGTAGAACGTGAGCACCTCCATTGTCTGTTCTTCAGTACCAGAAGGTGCTTTTGGCTGCTTAACTTGTTTCATTGGGTAGTGAAAGCTGTTAATAGTTGAGACTGGAAAGAAGATATTTTGCAGTACCTGTTTTCATGAATCTTATAAACCATTTGGTGTAAGTTGCATGCAAACAGACATTTGTAATATCATAGATTGGCCTCAATCTTACAATTATAGTAGATATTAAATTATAAAGCTGGATTTACCTGTGTTTGTATATTAAAAAAAAAGGCCTTTTTAATGTATTATACATTCTTTACAGATAAAATATAGTGCCTGTTAACAAAAGCTGTAATATCCACAGCAAAGGAAATTGAGTGCTCCATCCCTGGCTGCGTTCAAGGCCAGGTTGGACGAAGCCATGGTTTAGTGTGGAGTGTCCCTGCTGATGGCAGGGGGGGTTGGAACTGGATGATCTTAAGGTCCTTTCCAACCCTAACTATTCTATGATTCTATGAACTATTGAGTTGCTGCCCAGTAAGTTCAGTCAGTTTGTAACTCAAATAAGAGGTGCAGCTGTAGATACAGAAAATTCTACTGATTAAAGGATTTAGATACATACTGCTAGCCTTGGCAAGTGTCTTTGCTCTTCTGATCCATAGATTCCTGGTGGGCGAAGAGCACATGTATAGAGTATTCCACCTCCTAGAAGAATTGATAAGACCATTCTTAAGCGACTTTCACAAGACTATGTTATATCTTTGTATTAACCAGAGACTGTGCAGAACTCACTCTGAACTAAATTAACTTCACCATCTTAAAAAATAATACATACCAAAAGGTGTTGCATTAGTACTTTATATGAAGTTGGTAGAATCAGATCATGCAAAACAGCAAGATAAGCTTCAGAGAAGTCCTGCCAGCATAGTTTGCTTCCTAGATTACCAGAAATTTCAAAATCTCTTTCTAACCATTTGTCTCTGCCTCAGCAGTGAGTGAACATGCCAACTATGATGATGAGTTTGCTGCAGTGAGCAAGTTGTTGGTAGGAAAGTGGAATGAAACTAATTTCATACAGAATTCCTGATGGGAGACAGTGACTTGCTAGGAGTACAAGGTAGAGGTGAAAGGTTCTCTCAACAGTAGGCACAGCCACCTCCCACTAAAGCTGCTGCAGAAGCTCTTGATAATTTCAGTGGAAGAAAGTAAGGACAGTCCTAAAAATCCCATCACTTCCCAAGTGTATCAGTTGGCTGGTTTATCATCTACCAAGAACTGTTCTTCATAGTCCTTGGAAACATTCAACATACTCAGTCCTGCTACAGCACAGGATCAAAATGGGATATTTGGAACACTGACTGGTTCTAATTTCATTGACAAATGCATAACTGAGTATTGCTCCTAAAATTAATAGAGTCTTTGATGTGAAGAGCTCCTGAGGAAATAAGGGGGAAAAAACCCAATCCAGTTTATTTTTTAAACAAAATGATTCCATTGGGATGGAATGCCCATCAATGACTTTATAGCCTTCTGCAAGTATCATGTGAAGAGAGTCTCTAAGTTGTCTACAGCTAAATTTAGCACAGTATCACTTGGTCACATAGAATCATGTTGCACTTTACATTAATTTGTTTTGCACTGGCAGTTATAGTATCTCACAGGAGAACTTAAGTATTCAAGTGTATAACTGGCTTCCTCAACACGGAAAACTTTGGGAAGCACTAATAAATAATTCCAGGCTGTAGTATCAGGTGGCTTCCTCAGATTCTAATATATAACTCTGGGAGGAGGGGGATAACAATTTAATCAGCATTCATGTTTTGCTGATGGTGCATAATACAGTGACATTAAACACTCATTCTTGTTTAATTTATAGCTGTCTTAATCTTGTCAGTTAACGTACTGAACTCGTTGCTACCATGCTAAAACCTTTTAGGGACACTGTGTGAGCTTAAAACCAATTAAAAGTGATTTTTAAGTGAAAATATTTCAGTTTCTGAGAGGGGTAGGTAACTTGATTTCATATTTGCTGGACAGTCTTGTCTACTAAGGAGTGATACAGGATACAGGATGTTAGTGAAGAACAAGAGGAGGAGTAAGTTCTACTATGAATTCATGCTAAGACAAAAGTACCTGCCAGTGGAGTTCCATTAGCTGCTAGTACCATTTGTTCTGCAATTGATTTGGTTCTGGAATAATGATCAACATGCTACAGAGAAAAAGCAAATATGTTTTTATCTGTTCTTGAAATGACAAGGCAGAGGGACATCTCTTCCCCAGTAGTTTTTACTTAGCAGATGGCAACAAATAGCTCAAAATACAGAAGCCATGGGGTATTAGTTTAGGATAAAATAGATGCATATTGCTAAGTTAAGCAAGCATTTTTGTTTATGCAAATCCAGTTAATTAATTTCAGCACATTTGAGAAGCAATTAATATATGTATGCTTTGAATGCTGCCAAGAATGTAACCGATCACTACTTTGTAATCTGGATTTCTTTTCAGGTAACGGAAAAGTCAAAAGCCGAGTTTTGAAGACATTATGATTGGTCTGAATTATCCTGTTGTTGCCTCTTTCTTGTGGCACTGTCTCAGAGAAGATATTATTCGATATATTACTGAAAATGTTATTCAACATTTTCTCTATCCATCTCTACTTCTTGAAAGACTGTGAAGTACTTAATGGAGAGAGTCGGGACACAAAAACCAACTGTGTCTGCAGAGCATCCAAAAGTACTTTCTCCTTTTCAATGAAATGCAATAAAACCATATAAAACCAGTCTGGATTTCCATATTAGCCCTACATTGAATATACATCATGTTCAGCAAGGGAGAAACAGAAAAATAATATACATAATCAATGGCTAAGGAGGCACCAAGCCATATAACACAATCCCCATGTCATGGTGGAATTTCATTAATGTTAAGGGGACACTGCATGAGTTATTTTCCAAAATCAAGGCCTTGATAGGAAACAAAGAAATATATACTTCAGTGTACATAAAACTGATGTGTCAAGGCTGTGATGTGTCAATCCACAGACAGTGTCAAGAGTTTTCTTTCTTCTTTCTTGTGCCTGGATTCTGGCATCAGGCAAAACGTGGTCATGAAAACTCCAGGCTTCTTCAGAAACAAGAAAGTAAATGAAGAGGAAACTTAAAAATATAACACATCCGAAATACCTTTTCAGTTGGAAAATATGGCACAGTTTCCTCATCACCATCTTCAATGGGAAGCCCTCCAAACACCACATTTACTGTACTGGTGTATACCAATCTAGCGATGTTCCTTTGCTTGCAGGCTGCAGCATTGTATAGGTAAATTAGTTTAGTGGAAAATTAATATGGAAAAAAGTTTGTATGATCTTTTTTTGAGAAACTGTCAAATCTTAAAAGTGCAAATCCTTCCATTTTATGATTGTGTTATTTAAAATGTGAAGCATATTTAAAGGGAAGACATCAGTGTAGAATGATTAAGGTTGGAAACGACCTTAAAGATCATCCAGTTCCACCTCCCTGCCACGGTCAGGGACACCTTCCATTAGACCAGGTTGCTCAAAGCCCCTTCCAACCTGGCCTTGAACCCTGCCAGGGAAGTAGAACCGAGTGCTTTATGTTCTGGCACATCCGCATTTAGATGTTGTAAGCCAACATCGTGCCTCAGGGTGGGCTGCTGCCAGCCCACTGAGATAGGCTTCAGCTCCAGGAGGCAGGTGGCTAGAGTCCACCAACTGCAAGGGCTGCACGCATCCTGTGCACAAGCTGGTAGAGAGCAAGGAGGTTTACTGCTACAAAATGCACATGGCAGTAGTTAACTCCTTACATGGATACAGATTCTGACATCAGGGCAAGCACTGTTATGAAAAGCTGAACTAGTTAAACTACACAGTGCTGGCTCTCCTATCACACCCCATCAAAGAATCAAGCATAACCTCCCCACCCCCATGACATTTTTCCTCATTTTCTGCCAAAAATGTGAAGTATTTGGTAAAGAATAGCATGTGCCAAAAAAGCCAACTGGCTTTTTCTAAGTGCTGCAGTATTTTGATGTGCTATACTAACACCCAGTGGCAAAGTGAGATACATACCATTGATGACGAATCTTGTTCCATGGATATTTACAGTTTCAATCTCTTCTCTGTGCAACTAGTAAAATAAAGAAATTGTGCATTTACACATCGTGACCTTACACCTAGGAGTTCCATGTGGCAGCTTTAGGCTTTTGGAGGGAACCAGCCTCGCCTGTCTTTCCTTTTGTCTTCACAGTATTTCAGAACTCTTCAATGCCATTTCCAACTCAAAAAACCCTCCCAAGGTGCTGATGGAGCCTCTAAGGGGGAGGAAATGATTTCACAACTAGGAAAACAGTCCTGTAACCAGGCTGCTGGTAGCTGGCACACCAGTTTGCACCAGTTTACTGAAACACCATGATACGGATTCAGGCTCTCAGGATAATCTGAGGAGATGAAATCTAACATGCAATATTACAGCATTAAGTCTCTCATCCTCAGTGTGGGCAGTCACACAGAAATAAAAACCCCAAACCTGTTTGGACTCACTTGCTCTCTTCCTGACATTCCATATGATGCTACATGAAACACACAGTCAGCCCCTTCAAAGGCTGCAAATAGGGCATCATAGTCCCTGACATCTGCCTGTAATACATAAGAAAAGATATTTGGACTTGAAATCAAAGCTGTAGGTTAGGGTTTGTCGTACACAGAGGGAATGTGTATGTGTAATTGTACTTATTGTACATCCTGGGACTGAAAGCCAGGCCCATTTCAGTTCTTGCTGATAATTACATTTTTCTTTCATAGAACTCAAAGGAGTTGAGTTCTATGAAACTTTAAAAACATTCATTAAGCCTTATAATCTTCCACTTGTGGTCATTTTACAAGTGCTTAAACTAAGAATTAAGGGCAGCAGTTCAGAGGCAGGAGGTGGAGCGGGTACTTTGTGTTACACATTACCAGTTTCATTGTTTTGCTTATTTCACATACACTAAAATGAGCTGACAAAAAGTCATGTGGGATATTTACACAATTAGAAGGATTATTGAAATTTGCAATTATTTGCAATTAGGTATTTGGGTTTTGCGAAAACTAGTAAGACATTATGGAAAAGGCAAATGAACTAACTTTGTTATGGAAATGTAACTGATCATACCTGGATAAACACTACTCCACTGGGGATTTCCCAGATAGGCTTTTGTATGTCATACAGAACAACAGAAGCTCCTCGGCTGGCAAGAGTACATCCCAGCTTGCATCCGACATAGCCTCCGCCTCCTGTCACCACTGCTCTCATCCTGTTTTCATTCAGTGCTCCAGCATATCCATTCACTTTGGAGTTAGAGGCTTGGTGCCAGGGTGTTGCTACTCCACTCAGTGTGTTTGCCCTCAGTGAAATGCTGTCTGCTATTAGCAGACGCATGCAGCAATTTCTCCTCCATGCTGAAACTGCTCCATAGTGGTTGTGGATGCAGACAATCCCAGTGAGTTTCATGTTAAGAAGCTCTATTTACAGCAGCAAAGTTTTATTTTAATGCAACCTGTTTAAGCCAAAGACAAGAGCAGAACAATAACTGCAACATGTCCACATTTCAAAGATTTCTTTTAAAAGCCCCATTTCAGTGTTCTGCTTTCATGGTTTAAGAGTTTGCTTAACAGTAATTTTCACATTTTACAAACATTTGAAATGTCTGTTTACTAGATATTAAAGACAGCATCCTGAGGCTACATAACAAAGGTTGCCTGCTTTAGACTAAATATTTATTTGCAAATGGAATCTAGAATAAGAAACTAAAAATAATTAACAAAAGGTCCTAATGCAGAGAACATGAATCCAAATATTTCCTACAGATAGGTCAAAATTAGAATAATGGTACAGACCATAACTTTTTACTAGCAGAAAAGAAATTGCTGCCTATGTGAAATGCATCTGCTTGCCCTAGTTCATTCTGTTCTGTGTCACAAGCTCTGAGATGGCCTTTAGGGGTCAGATGTGATAGAGGGCCACACCTGAGCTTGAAATCCTGAGCTGCCAGGAAAAATCTAAAGCTGAACAAATTGCATTTAAGCTTCTGTGCTTAAAAAACAAGCAAGCAGGGCTGAGCAGAGCAGAATGTCCCCTAGAGCAAAAGAAACCTTCAATGCTTCTTCCACTGGTCCCAAAGACATCTGTCACAAAGACATCTGAGAAAAGTGGTATTTTCAGCTCCTAAGTAGCAGCAGCTAAATGCAAATTGAGAACACACAGTGGTTTTATCATTGGCAGTGGTGGAATTGAGGTGCATGAGGATTTCAAGAAGGACAGGGGAGTGCCTGATGCTTAGAACTTGAGAACACAGCTTTTAGGGGGATCTAGAGTGAACTAACTGCTACATGACAGAGAGGGTCAATGAGTACAGTAAGAGAAAGGCAATAGTGAGCCATTTATTTCTCGAGCATGGAGCTTCTTTCCCCTCTGCAACGGTCAAGGGTTCATCGCTGAGAGAGAAGGCATTCAGAGGCTGCAGATACCGATGTTCCCTCACCCTTTCCCGTGCCGCAATAAAACATTAAGTGTCACCCGAGCTCCTCCAGCTATTCTCTGCATCTCACTTGCAAATGCCCCAGGGAGGCACGCCGCCGATGGAGCTCCGGCCCGGGACCTGCTCCCCTCCCGGCGGGGACCGGCCGTTGTGGCTGTTGCCGGGCCGGGCCGTTGGGGCTCCTGGGCTAGGCCGCGCCGGGCCGGAGCGCGGACGGCGGCCCCCGGCCCCCACCCAGCAGGATAGAGGGGCCAGGCCGGGCAGGGCGCTCACCTCCGCCGCCATCCCCCGCTGCTCACCCGCCGCCTCGGGGAGCGGGTGCTGCGCTCCGGATCCGCACACGGGCCGCGCCGGGCTCCCGCAGCACCCGGGGCTCACTCAGCCGCAGCACCCCCGGCATCCCACCGTGCTCGCAGGCGGGGGTCCCGCGGCATCCCCGTGTCCCACTCATCTTGCGGCATCTGTGGGACCCCAAACTCTTCCTGGGATATTGCCTATCCCACAGCACCCGTGGGAGCCCTGGGATTCCATAGCATTCCTGGCTTCCCAGAGCATCCCTGGGATCCCACAGAATTACCTGGTGGCTCTTACCTCCATGTGTCTTCATACAGCCGTGACCGCTGCACTAAAGCATCCTGGCAGTAACCGGGGCTCCATCCAACTGAGATACCTGTTGAATAGGGTGTTCAGGAGAATAACCACCACGTCTTGATTGCCAGCTGGAGAGTCGGCAGGACATAGCTCGGAAAGGTGCAGAGCCTCAGAAACACCTCCAAACCAGCAGGAATTCCCAAAGAGGAAACATGATCACGAACAAGTAGGCACGAAGGTCTCTGCCCTCCCCAGCCAGTGGTGGGTCTCTCTTCAGCTCTGTGGTTGCTCGTGCCTGGGAAGATGCAAAAAGGGTCAGGAGCTGCAGAACTTACCCATTCCAGGCAAAAATTAAACCTTGAACATGTTTACCTCCTCTGTTATAGCTGTGCCATGTCTGAGCACTCATATTAAACTTTAATCACTTAAAGACACATTGGCAATTATGTTAGAGCAAAAGTAACTTTAACAATATCCAGCTTAAACTAACACTCAGGGAAGTCTGTCAGAAATTAGACAAGTGGCTCTTCCAAACAGGTACTAAAAACTGTCTTAAAACTTCAAATACTGAATTTGTAATTGATAAATCAATTGAATGAAGCCCATAATAATCAGTATTTTTCTAACAGTGATATAAAATACATCTTACCGGAAATAACACATCAGAGATTTGGTATCGCAGGACTGGAATTGTGCGGGCCTTGCAGCCACAAAGCCAGAGAGTTCCTTGGTTAGTCCTTACTGAGGAGCACCCACAAAAAGGCCACAGCCTGCTCTTCCCACTGGGCTGCAGCCAACTGCCCAATGTCTCTGCTGAAAGCTGTTGGTGTAATCTGGGATGCAGGCTTGAGCTATTAGTCTAGTAAAAGCAAAATATGAAAGATTCATAACTAATTTAAAAGCAAGTTGTATGTTCGCATACAGTTAAAATGCTCACGCTGGGATGTAACTTGACACTTGTGATTTTCTATTCTGCATTTCCAGGGAACATAGGCTTATGCATTGCCTGCTGCAGTGCTCACTTGTCTGATAGTCAGCTGCACCTTTGTACTGAGAAATTGTGAACTTACCTGGTTTTGATTAAACTTGGATAAAGGTCTCATATATAGCGAGTTTCTTTAAGATTCCTGACAATAGGTAGCAAGGAATAGGAGACAGCTGAGTAGTGCCCCTGCTAAGAGAAGATGTAAGCTTAATTTGGATGGATGAGGACAATCTCCAAATGCTCATCCACAACAGACCAGGCTTTACTGCTTTCTCTGCAAACAGAACTATTTGTTTAAAGAAAATGAGAGTAAACCAAATCTTTGCTCACATAAGCTGCAGTGGTAATTGTGGTTGCTCACACATTTTCCTGTCACTGTGTATCATCTTTCACCTAGAATGTTTTATTCTTGTAAGGTTGCTGTTAGGTTTCCTGTAAATACAAAGATACAATGAGAGAGTCTCCATAAACTAACTTTCTGGTCTTAAAAATCCTGTAAAATGCAAACAGAAAGACAAAATAAATACAGAATGGAGATTACCAGATGGCAGAGCTTTTTCATCGCCCTCTTCTGTGACCCACCCTAGCAAGTCCCCTGCTCCTGATCCCTGTGGGGTGCAAGACAGGGAACAGCTGCTCCTGGGTGAGAGCAAAACTGGTCCCCGAGAAATTCCTTGTGACAGGTAACCTTACAGAAATCCGTCTGGGCTGCACACCGTATGGGTACGTGGGGTGCATGTGTAGCTCAAATAAGACAATCCACCCAAGTAGTAACTAACCTAAGTCTTAAGAAAGGGGAAAAGAGAGAGGCTGGATCCTCACTCAGGTCTTAGTGCTTGGCTCGCCTGCTCATCCTGAAGTGGCGATTTCCTGATGGAACAGAGTGTGCTAGCACTGGTGCAGGGTTATGGATAGTCAGACCTGGCTTCATTTACATGGCAAGGTAGCAGTGACAGCGTGCTGGACTCCAAGCTCTTATGTGCCCTCCCTCCCCCTTCCCACAGGCTCCTTAAAACAAGTATTTGGTTCAGTGATTATTTATTATTGCACTGAAGGGATATTAGCTGATTTACAAACATACATAATGTTATTTATTACATTTTTACAAAGCTTGTGAACAATAAAAGTATTTTACATAAATATGACTTTCATCCTCTCACTGCCTGTCATTTATAAATTTTTACTTCTCATATTGTTAGTACTATTTCCCAGGTCTTCATAATTCCTCATACTAACAGACAGTAGCTGTAGCAGTGACTTCGTTAGAGTTTAGTCAACCTTCTCTTCATCGGAGCTACTGGACTTGTTCCAGCACTGCAGTCCCACAATGGTTCCTCTTCTTCCAATTGCTTACCCTCCAGAATTATCACTTTCAGAAGAATCATTCTCAGCTTAAAGCAATCAATGAAGATCCATTCAAACAATTCCTGCACCCATTAGTGGTAAACTCCTTGCATTTTGTGACACTGTTGTTCTTTGGGAACAGTTCCTGATGTGTCCTGTGTTTTCACTTTTGTGGGGCTGGTTTGGTTTTAATGAGATCAGAAAGATGTCATCTTAAGAATAATAAAGGCCGTAACAACTGAGGAATGTACTATGACCAGATCATTAATAGTCAGAAACAAAATTAGGTTTTTTGGAACTGGTTATTTGATTTTAGAAGAAAGAAAGAATGATCAAACTTAACAAAATGCCAAAAGCAAACAGCATTTTAAGGCACAAGTGACCTTTCTGACAAGTAGGTCTTGTTTTAATATAATGATCCACAGAATCAGCAAATGAGAATTTCTTTGGTTTGTAGCCAAGTTGATTTCGTGCCTTGTCTATTCGGAAAGTGTGAGTTACAGTAACATTCCACACCTAAAATCAAAAAGGACAGTTATGGAAGTGACTTTAATATCTGATTTTCTAGAACTTGGATGAAAATACGTCAACAATGATATTACAATGGAATTAAACCCAAAAACATAGACATGCAAAAATTTATGCATTTTGGAGCTGGATTCTGTCTGAAGCTAACAGAATGGGTTGATGCAGCTGACAAGTAAAGAGACAAAGCTCAGTAGATGGAGTGCAGGAGGAGTTTATGGTACCAACTTCTCACTTGTGAATGTGAGATAAAGGACTAAGGAAATCCTGTGCAACGTACCAGCACCCTTCCCTCAAACTGGCTCTTCTGCACAGACAAATGTGCAATGGAACTGGATGAACAATCACAGGAGAGTGGTGTGGCCTCCCAACTCTGTAGAAATGCATTATTTATGAGTGGAAAACACACGCTTTGGGGAGTTACATCCTCCACTTCTGAATGCCTGGTACCTGTGAAGATGCTTAAGTTGCATTGTCTCAATGATTTCTGCTTCAGATATACAACTAATGTAGAAGTAAGTGCAGAACCAGATACATTGTGGAATTACTGAAAATCTACAGCAGAAGTTAATAAGGTCCCTTCAGTGTCCTATTGTGTTACAATACAGTAAGAGACTAGATGATGGATTAAAGCACTTTGGCTTATATTATAAATCATAATGTTGTACAAAAATGTAAGCTAGATCAAAACTAATTTGTCCAGAAGTTGTTTGTTTTCTAGAAAAGTGACTTTTCATCCCGATTTAGAATTATTTTTAGTAGACTTTCTAATTGTTGGCTAGCCTGGTACTATGATAACTGCTACCACTTTGACCTGAGACTCTTGCTCTGTGCTCTTGGCCCACTTCCCTTTTAAAAGTAGTTCCGTAGCATAGGACAGCTTGTTGGAAACAGCGATGTAGTGTCTGTTTTCCTCTTTGTGCCAGCTCCGTGTCAGTTGCTCTGTCTTGCACCTTTAGGGTGTTTCTCTGGATCATCAAGTGAGGATTAATTTCTGACAATTTTATAAGGGGTGGGCATGGAAAAATCAGGCAACGAATGGACTGTGTGAGACCTGGATGGACTGTACCCTGAGCAGAAAACCAGAGCTCTACTGCAGACAATCCTGTCTGCATCCAAAGGGTGTATCACATAACTTCACAAGAATTTTTGTCAGAGATATAGAAATATTCACTATTTTTATATATTTACCTCATTCCTTGTCAGAAAAGGTGTAAAGCTAAAAACAGGCTTTAGTATCACGTGCAGATACTCCATCACAGTGGCTGTGAAGCAAAGTTACTTAATGAGACAGCTGGATAACAATAAAATGAGATGACAGCAAACAGAATGAGCATCAGCAAATGCTGACACTGCACATCCTATAATTCCTACTGGTATCAGAGGAGGCAATTAAGGTGGTAGAAGGCAGTATTTAATTTATAAATTACATGATGGACTCAGCTTATTTAAACTTTACCTGGTATAATTAATGCTAAATGGCAGAAGTGATTATTATTAATTAGAATAATGTTAAGTTATATAATTCCCACAGTTTGGGTCCCTGTATTTTATAAAACCATTATATAGCTTTATAGGAAGAAAAATACAAATAAGAAGCACAATAATTATGTATTTTATTATTTTTACCTGCTATATGAACGAGGAGAACGGGAATATGTATCCAGGGTTTCCTGTAGCCTAATTTTTCAAACTAGAAGGGGTATAAAAGGAAAGAAAATCTGAGAATTTGTACCAAATTGTGGATGTCAATGAAGCATGAAAATGACTGTTGATAAAACATGTATCCAAACTTTGCCAGCTTATCTTCCCCTCAATACCATTAGTAAGAAATGCGATTGAAACCCATTACTCAATCTCTGTTGCCCACCTCCCTCTCACCCTTTGAATGCTACTGGATAGTAAAGGGAAAAAAATGTTATTTCCAAGGAGCAAGTGACCAAGACTGGAATACTTCATTACAGTTGGATATAGGCCCATCTACTGCAATAATTTTCCTGGAAGGCTTTTCCATGTTGGCATTGCAGGATCAAAAATCCAGCATGGTCCCAAAATCCAGCCTGATGTTTATGAAAATATAATGTTGCCTCTTTTTAGCTTTTAAGATATGACTCTAAATAGCTTTTCCTTTTGTGCTGAAGTTGATGGCGGAACAAAGAAATAAACAACAGTTATAGGAAGCCTGCCAGAGGCTAATAGTGGAACTTCTCACACACTGTGAGCTTGCTTTACAGAAATGCTGCTGTTCTATCATAGGTTCTAGACCTCTCAGCTACATTCTCTCAAAACAATAAGGGCCAAATTCCACAGTTACACATACCCAAAACTTCCCTTCAAACCAGTGGAACTTTGGGATATGCAGGGAGAACAGGACTGACTCTAATGTTAAGTAATTCAGTAATTAATGTGCACTGAACTTCATTTAGTTAGTATGGTCTTCTAACTAACGATGTGAAGAGTGCCCATACAGTGCATTAGAGCTGAATGTGCATGCAATACGTACTAAAGGGACTATCCATTCAGAAAATATCACATTTTCACCATCATGTATGTAATATGCCTGGCCACTCTGTTAAAGAAGCAGAGAAAAACAATTAAAACAACACTAAACACAGGATCACATTTTCTTTCTTTCTCATACCTACCCGTCTTGATTTTGTGGACAATATACCAGCAGTGAATGTACTCAGATCAGCAAACTACCATCACTGGACTTTACTGTGATCTCAAACATGTCTCATACTTTTGTGTAGACCCATGGTGGTAGTAGAGCTAATTATGATTAATGATGTAAATATGAGTAATGCAGATCATGCAGTGTAGGTCAGAGCGTGATTTCACTAGGTAGTAACCCAACTGTTAGAGCATTAAGTTCTTCGTGGTGTGCAGGAGCCAGAATTATCTTCATGAATCCAACAGAAGTAGCAACAAAACATCAAAATTTAAATCTATTTGAGAGCAAAAACTACTGGGACACAATGTTTATATTGTTTACTTACAGCTATATATCCCTTCTCAGAGGTGAGAGCCTCAGCAGCTAGTAAGTGAGCTTGTACTAGATTTCCTATGTGAACCCAGTTCATCTGAACTTTGTGATTCCCAAACTTGAAGTTAAATAGTCTCCGCTGGATATTTACCTGTAGAAAAAGAAAACACACAGTAACTGCTTTATTCCTTTATTATGCATTATAACACATTCATTTTGGCTCAGCCTTAATACTTAGCATTTGCTGTATCTGTGTACAATTACAGCACAAGAAATGTGTCACAGGGGACAAAACCAACCAGGTGGTGGTTTTATAAATCAAAGGCTGTTGCACTGATATGGTGACATTATAGTGTTTCGCTGCAACTAAAGTGCATATTTAAATGACATTATTTCTATTAAATGACCAGGGATGCAAGTTCTACTATGTCATTCTTCAGTCTGGCATTGTTTTCTTTTCACTTCAAAGTACTACTTGATCCTTGCCATTTCTGCAATGCTCGTACCATGCTATTTGTTATCTTGTATCAAATGACCTGTCATCAAGCTTTAGTGAGAACTACATTCAAGGTACTTCCACTTATGCTATGCAAGCAGTGCCCTCCAGAACTGACTACTTAACACATACAGCTACTCGTGGCAGATGGCGCTGCTCATCTGGTCCATATATGCCTGGTGGACGAAGCACACAAGTATGGAGCTTATCCCCTCCTTGGAGAAAGAACAAAACATGATTTTCAGATAGCTTTAATATCAACATGTGTCTGACGTATATTGTCTGAATTTTACATTATGAACAAAAGGACAAGTATAAAATTGAATGCAATAGCAGTGAAAGAACCTAGCTTAGCACCCTGAAAACCTGATCTCTCTGACCACAAATGGACAGGGACAGGACAAATCAAAACTTCCTTCATCTATGCCTCCTGCTTGATTGACTTTTGCTATTTATTGTAAATGTAGTTTATAATGTACATATTTGTCCATCATTGTGTACACATGCAAAACTAGAAGATCATTCAATTCGCTTTATTTAGAAACCTTGCTTGCTTGCAGCTCAATGGCATCACAAAGGAATGGAAGATGTTTCTTAAACAGAGGCTTTCAAATGAGTTACAATATTTTAACTCAAAATGAATACTTTAAGCTTTACATGTGAATCAGTAAGCAGACTCCTCTGACTCCTGAGAACAGGCACAATTGCATCTTTTCTGTGGGCAAGAGGTGGTAGGATATGCTCAGTAATTAATCAAGGATGCTAAAATTGAAACCCCACCTAATTTTGTAATGCCAGCTTTTCAGTTCAAGGAAATCAGTAGGAATAGCAAAATATTTTTATCTTTGTAAAAGCAAAGATAAAAAGTTTCCTTGTCATGTACAGATAGATTTTTTAGCCTCAGCTCTTCATGCATGTCTGACTCTAGAAGCTGACATAACCCTGATATTTCTGATCTGTTTAAGAAACTGCTGCTATTCTTGCCAGACACCTAGAAGCCTTTGGGGATTATGAGAGTGACCTACTGGATAGTGCTTAGAGTTTGGTATTATCAGAGAAGGTTGAAGTGATAGACTGAGGAATAAACACACAATTCCTAGATCTACTGTAAAACTGGTTAACTTTTAAGATGTTTCTAAGAAGTAAGGGTAAATTTTCTGAATTCTCCCATTTATTGTTTGCATATAATCTCTTATCTGTCTAGGTCTACACATTAAAAAAATTAATCACTCACCAAAGGGAGGAGTAGAAACAAACAAAATAAATCCTTATTTCAGTTAAAGTATACTATTTATTGATAAATGAGCATCCAGAGAATGGAATACCCATTAGCACTACTAACAATAGGAAAAACCCAAATGTTTTATATGTACCTTTGAGTAAAGTTCCATTAGCAGCAAGAACCATTTGGTCTGCAATTGCCTTTGTTCTAGAATAATGATTAAATTGCTATAAAGAAAGGCAGAATATGATCAACATTTTAATCACATTATTGCACCTGTAATGGTAAACTTACTGTTTATGTCTGATACCATTTAAATCTAGCCAGCTTGTAGAAATCAGCTTAGTAAAACCAAACTAGAAATAACAAGAAGATTTAGCAAATACATACTTTTTTAATGAGAAACTTATCTGACTTACATACACAAGTTTAGCTTCAGAGTAAATTTAAGTCCACTAGTATTTACTTAACTAGTTTTTTGTGCTGAATATACTGAAAAAAAAATATAAAGCTAAATGTTCTGGTGGGTCAGGTAATGTGATTTTCAAAAAAACCTATCTATTTTTTAACTGTGAAAAGTTTTTTAAAACAATAAATTAAATCTGAAATTAAAAATTCAGACTTTCCTAAAAATGCTTCCATTTTGTATTGAAGCTATTTGGGAAGTTATAAATGCTTCTCTCCCAGCAACACTGTTTACTATTAACAACTGCACCCAAATGTATTTAGACAATAGGATTCTGGACACAGTTAGCATGCGCTGGCTTAGTGATTACTTATCCACATCACATGTTGAATTTTGTATTGTCATACTTGATGTTGAAAAATATACATAAAAGTCTCACCATGGAAAATTTCTCTACTCCCAGGTGGCTTGATCCACCTGCTTCACCTCCCTCCATACCCCACCCCTCTTGTGTACACTATTACATGATCACCATTAGAGAGAACACACAAATGGGGCTCAGACGCATGCAACTAATTGCAAATTCCTGAAATGCTTCCTCCAAAGTCTGCTGTGCTGTGCAAGCTATGCACAAACTGACACATACAACTAAGTGACTTAGAAGGCATCAGCAGAGTAGCAGTCAGTCCTGTTTAAGATTCCTGGACACAGGATATACATTCTGAAATTATAGCTTTTAACAGCAGGCAGTGTGCTGGGAGCAGGAAAGAACAAATGGAAAGAGTGGCCAGAATGCATTGAGCTTCACATTTCAGCTAGAAAATATTTCCTAAATGATCATAGTAAAGAAGGAAATGGTGTTTCTGAGCAGCCCAGAAGTGACTGTAACGACTGCCTGGCCTGCAGCAAGAAAGCAAGGTTTGGAAACTTCAAAGGAGCAAAAATGTGTGTGATAAAGATGTAAAATTTGTAACTTAACAATATTCTTCAACACAAAGGCTCACAGTTCATAATATTCATATTATGTTCATAATATTCAGTATTTACACAACTGACGGTCCCCTGAAAGCCCTTCTTCTTCAAATATTATCGATAAATGTCAAATTCCACTTTTTTTAGGTATTTTATCATCTTAGATCTGTCTAGTTATAGCATATCAAAACCACAATGATTTTCGTATTTCTTCATTGATCATAGGTCTATTTTTATTAATGAAAAATAATTTCACAGAATGTGATGTGATCTACAGTAAACCACCTTCTGCTTTCAGAACATCCTTCGCATATGCTATCCATATCAGCACATGAACCAAGTACCTTTTCCAGTGGAAAATACGGCACAGTTTCTTCATCTCCTTCTTCAATAGGATTCCCTCCAAATACCACGTTCACTGTGCTGGTATATATCAGTCTAGGGATATTTCTTTGCTTGCAGACTACAATGGTAAATTATTTAAATAAATTATTTAAAAGAAATAATTTTAAAACAAAAATAAAGAGTGAGAAACAACACATGAACTGGCAGCTTCTCTTTCTGAAAACAAACATTATGCTTATAGAAGAAGAATATTTTAACATTACCTTATAATTTAACATGGCATTACCTTTCATTCAGCTGGAATTTTTCATCCAAATATCTGCTATGCAAATATTACATACTGTGTTCACCAAATGTTTTATTACTTGAACTTTACTACTGACGTTTAAGTGAATTAATATGCAAAATCAGGAAATTTTAGAATCTACAGAGCAGTCAATCCAGTTGGCTCATTTTGAAAACAATAAATTACTGTGTTGTAAATATTTGGAACAAAAACTGATAATAAAATATATCACTAAATGTAAATTAACAGATTCAGGCTCCTCTCAGATTCTTGCTTTGCTAGTAGCCTACAAAAATTTGACGTGAAATGTTTCTGTGGTTTCAGAGGTTGGGGTAAGAAGTGAATGTGTGGCAACTTCTTCCCTCTAACTCATTTAGAGTTTTACTTGCCTACCACTTCACTCTAATTATTTCTGCTTTTTTTCAGTGATAACCCATAAAATAAAATAAAAACTGCTTTTGCCATTTTGCTTTTTAATATTTTTGCCATTTGGCTTTTGAGTAAAAAGCAAAGAGAAAGTCACTTTGCTATTTACAATACACTTGAAATATTTTCTCTGGAATTGAATATATAGAAAGAAATCTATTAATATTTTCCAGAGACAGCATTTATAAATCAGAATATAATAAAAAGTGATCATATTTAGATAGATGATTAGAACAAATAGAAAATTTTCTATATTAATGTAATAAAATAATAGCTAAATATACTTAGCACATCTATGGCTCCTGTTAAAAAATGTTTACAACACAACAAACAGTACAGTTTTTCTCATGTTATTCTATGACAGAAGAAGATAATACATCTCCATTACATGGAGTAAAGAGAAAACATAACCAGTTCATGGAGGACAGTTTAAGTTGGTCTGCCAAGAAACAAAGTCCAGGTTGAAAACCTATCCCCAGTTCAAACCAGCAGCAAATCTATGAGTTTTAATGGGACCTGCACACCTAGCTTTACATCATACTCTGAAATGAGGGAGAGAAGAGCCTCATTTTATTGCCAAATCAACACAAAACACATCCAACTAGAAGGTTTTTTAATTCATGGTTTGGTTCAGACACAAAGAAAGAAAATCTAGGTACATACCATCGATTATTATTTTTGTGCCTCCCACATTTATGGATTCAATCTGATCTTTCTTTTGAAGCTAGAAACAGAGTTTGCACAAGATTAGTTAGCTGGACAAGTCACTTCTGCAGTATGATCATTACAATTGCCAGACCTAGAACAGCTGTGGCCTTTTTGTGAATGTCTGTGTTACATTTCCGTGTCCTTCTGACATGCAGTGATTTCTAGCAGTTCTCATTTTTATTGTCTTGATCAGTGCATGAATAAAGTTGAAAACTGAAAGATAAAATGCATCTGAAAGAAAATTATAATACTTCGTTTTTTTGTCACATCCCAGATAATCCATGATATAGACACAGGAATACAGGCAAAGGTTATGCTCCCTGAAATCTTTCAAAAATTCTTGTTCCAGTTGCAATCTGTCCTGTTCCTAGAAATAAATTAGTAGTTTCATGACTTTTTTTATAACATGCTCTGTGAAATCATTGTTATTTAGCTTATCTATATTGAATTGCTGGTCTGTTTTCTCATGTGCTCAGAAGAAAATTCATCCGTATTATTTCTACAGCAATATTGTCAAACTTCTTCAGATTAGAGGAAAAGGATATGCCTTCATATCCAAGATGCTTTTCTTTTTTCTAGATTAGTTCATGTAGTACATTAGTTTCATGCTTTGACTTTTATTATGTAGGGATTATCTGACCTTTATGACTAACTTCTGTCTGACATAAACATAATTACATTCTTTGCTACATGCAGACAAATTTTTGCTTTCACAAGAATATTGAAAGAAAACGTTAGGAAAATTGTACTTGCTTGTTCTAATCCTGACATTCCACATGCAGCCACATGAAAAACACAGTCAACCCCTTCACATGCTGTGAAGGCTGCATCATAATCCCTCACATCACCCTGCAAAATGAGAAAAGAATATATTTTTTACTTGTAGAGCTCATTACATTCTCCACAGAATTAGTATTAACTACGGCTATCAAGGAAAATTTAAAGTAATTCTGATCTATTTTTCACAATACTTAACTAGACTTAAATAAGACATTATAAACATGGAGGAAAATCCATGACTAAGAATTTTGTCAGTTTTTCGTTGCAAAATAAATATGACTGTTGTTGACTTCAATTATAACGCGTATTTTCACACTTAGTCCTGCATCCTGCAGGCTGACAAAACTTGTTTGACTTGAATGGGAGCAGCATATGCTTGAGGGCTGGAGAATCAAGCCTCAAGGACAAAAAATCACAGCAGGATTTGGTGGTTCAGCTGTTTGCCAAATAAAAGAACCCCTTTTCTGTTAGCACTTTAAGGTCCAACTTGTGCAATCTGGACAAATGGCTCTGCTAATTTAAGCTTTATTTTAAGTGCACTGAATGATAAATTTAATTACAGTTTTGTACAAGATTAAAACAAAAAAATGTACACTGTATGCATCTAATATTGTATTAGCATACATTAGTGTATTATAATCACGTTATTTCAAGTGCTATATACTTCTGAACACTGTACTGTATTAAATACACACACTATATCTAGTATCAAGTGTTATGCTACGCTTAGGATATTGTATTATATTTTTGTATAGCAGGTAATACTATAGGAATAATAATCCACATACATACAGGTATGAGTAAAAATACATTTGTTTGCAGAATTGTGATACTTCTGAATATTAGATATTCTTTATTGTACTGTAATGGAATTGAAAGAACAATCACAAAAGAAATGGCTGGATGTAATTTTAAGAGATAACCTAATTTTATGAGGTAACCTAATCAGTCTTTACCTCTTAGATCTTTCTTCTGAGGTTGCCAAAGAATTTCACAAAAATGGTTGACTTACACCCTTCCAACTTCAATCAAATGCTAAAATAGCTAACCAGCATAAACAATATTAGCAATCTTTGAATCACTCTTCAAGATCTCTGAAGTGACTTATTATTTACCAGGAGTCCATAGTTCCATTTCCTAGGTAATTCACCTATACTTTCTAATATCTATTATTATAAAATATTCTCTTAAAAATTGAATTTAAAATCCTCAAAACTATTGTTCTCCTTTACAAGATGTAAGCTGCCATCAATTCATCAACTTAAATCAAATTGTGTGGATGCAGATGAATATAACCACCTCTTTTTGCTTCTGTTGAACTGACTCCTCATTTCACCTGATGGCTCTTCTTTCTTATACTGGAAAGGACAGTGAACAGTCAATACATATATGTCTCAATGTCACTCAGTTTGCAGACCTCTCCTATTCCCAAGTAATCTTTTTCCTAGCCTGGAAAGTCTTTGTTTCCTCAATCATGCTCTGCACAGCAGTCATTCTAAACTTGTGATCACTGCCTTGCTCTCACCTTTTTACTCTAAATAATTTTCCTGAGTAGTAAACTTCTTCACTTACATGAGCTACAAATGTGTTGAATGGCATCTCCCACCAGTGGGAGGACTCTTGAACTTCACTGGTGACACTGAGAACCACCATGACTCTGCTGTCTCTTACTTATGCACATGAGGACCTTTTACCATGACTTCTTATTGTCCTTAAAGGCTTTTCAGTAAATGCTTTTATCAAAAATCCCTATGAGGAAGCCTTGCTAATGTGGATAAAAGTAGTAGAACTTGATTCACTGCTGTTAAGTAGGTAATTGCAACATACCTTGAAAAAATCTGCTCCCTTTGGGATTTCCCATTTAGGTTTCTGTACATCAAACAGAACAACAGCAATTCCTGACCTAACAAGAGCACATCCCAGATTGTATCCCAGGTAGCCTCCACCTCCTGTCACCATTGTTTTTCTGCTTCTGTTAACCAGCAGTCCAGCATGCTCGTTTAGGTTGCTCTCACATGGTCGGCTGCTGTGGGGCTCTTCTGTGGATCCTTCTTGCATCACGACTGCAAGACAGAAGATCTCTTGAAAATCCTGCGAATACTTTTAAGATCCAGGTAATTTCAGTAACTTTCATGTTACAATGCTCCTTTCTTGACTGTATTTATTTATATATTTTCAATATCTTTACATGTTTAAAATGGATAATGATTTTGGTGACGAGTTTTCTACGTAGAATGACTAATGAGCCTGAATGCTTTTATATTCCAAGATCTAGTCTTTTCCTCATACTCACAATTTTCATATTATATAGAAAAAAAGAGAAATTGCAGGGTTTTGGAGATGTTATAGTTACCTAACCTTAACAAGTACAATTACCTTTTTGAATGCTTGGTATATTAAACATTTTATCTTTGAAAACTCATGACTTCTGCTATATTAATGCCAAAGAGAGATTAGCCTATTAGGGGAAAAAAACAGATCAGGAATATAAGAAAGGATTTATTCTGCTTTTTAAATACACTTTATTTCACATTTGGGTCACAGTTACCATTTTAAACCTTTCTGGTTAGTCTTCTACCCAGTTCTTACCAACCTTTGTCCATATTCTTCTCATTGGAGCACTCATATACAGCTATATTGACAAGGAACAGAAGTCTTCTGACCTGGGGATTCATCTATTTGGGCAAACTGATTAGAATATAATTCTGTGATAAGCCATTTGACAGGAGTTACCCATCTGCACACTTTGTAATGCATTAAATATGAATTCGTTCTACAGTAATCACTTCAGAAATTCACTCATATTCTGCATTTAATGTGACTGGTATTTCAGATCACAATATACTCCTAGAAATTAGTGCAACATATTTTACCCTACAGGCAGCCTCTCTGCCTGGTAACTTGAACGGCCTTTGCATTCTTAGGTTCTTAGGTCCCCAGACAGAAATCCAGAATAAATAAATTTGAAATCTGCTAAATTGAGCCACTTTAAAGTCGGAGCCAAACTGAGTGCCTGCCAGTCTAATATAGGAATATAAACCCAATTTTGCCAGATTATTATGGTTTTCTCTAGTTGGAGTGGGTCTTTATAGCAACATCCCCACACATGAGAGTACACCATTTTCCACCAGCTGGGATGCTTAGCTTAGGTAGATAAACATAGCTAGCTCTCACTCTTTTATACCAGGTTTCAACAGAGATTATGCAGAAACTGGGCCTGACTGGTAACTGGTAGCTGCATCACTTCTAGGGTGATTAAAAAATACTGGAAAAGCAACAGAAAATGCAGCCTATAGTACACAAGATTGCAGACTGGTTTTGCCATTGCTTAGTTAGGGTTTTTTTAATATATATAGTTTAGTTTGTGATATATTTCTTATTTTACACATTTATTAGCTTTCAGACACAGGGAAGTAAGTACCAGATCCTCCAGACTGTGAGGCAGTTTTAGCACCAATGTCGGCTCACTAGACTCAGTGAACTGAATGGCATAATACAGTGGAAAAGATATGAGCACCTTATGTTGAAAAACATTGACGTTTCAGAAGTGAAAAGTCATCCACATTTCCAAACAAAGTTTAAACTAGAAATAACATAATAAAACTAAAACAAGTAAGCTTTCTTGTTCAGTCAATGAAATTTAAACTGGCATCTCTGGATTATGCTACATAGTAGCTAAAACATAAAATATTTTGCCTTGCCTTCTGTGAAAATGCACGGTTTTATATACTAAGGTCAAGCTTGTGACATGCATCATAAAAAGATGTATTTGAAAAATAGCATATATTTTAATACTTGTTATTAATATCTCCTTAAATTTTAAGTAAGATGGAAGTTGTATTAAAAAGTTTAAAGACTTTACTAGAAATTTTTTCTTAAAAAGCACTAATAGCATTAGTGTATTAATCTGCTTCATGGAATTTGAAAATTATAATCAAATTTTGAATGTAAATAATTTACTGTAAGAAAATACTTATCTCCAGAATCACTAACTTCCTTGTTTCTCTAAAGTTATGGAGCTATTCTGATTTATTAATGTATTCTGCACGATGAGCATAGTTACACGTGTAAGCGGTGTGTGTTGCTCTTAGCTCCCCTACTGTCATTTCAAATGTAAGATATGCACAAGTTACTTCCATAAAGAGTTAAATTCAAACATTTCAGGTTTTTAAAAACAGCTAAAGAAGTAGGTTAAGTACCCTTTGTAGAATCCTGGATGTCAGCGTTCTCCCGGTCCTTCCTGTCCAAGTATGATGGTGAGATTTCTCTTTCCTGGACAATTAGTAACACAAGGACATCCAGTACTCTCAGACAAACAGAGATGTTCACGTGTGCTCAGGCCCTTTAACTGTTCCTGCTCCTTTGTAGCTGGTGGCTGGGCTGGGAGCCAAAAGAGGGCAGGGCTTAATGTGTACATAATTTATGTTCCTTTTCAGGAAAAAGGAAATGTTTTCTCCACATAAGACCCTTCTAAGTAGGATGGTATCTCTTACCTTGTAAAAATATTGATACAATGCTTGACAACTCAAATATATTATTGGTTCCATTATTCTGCAGATACATTGTACTAGATTACTGAAACATCTCACACCGTTTTTTACAAAGCATAGAGAAAAGGGTTCTTAACTAAAGAAAACGGGAAAGAAATTCTTAACACTAATGGAAAAAGTAAAAACCTAAGTTTTTACTTTTTAAAAAGTAAAAGTAAACCTTAAAAGTAAAACCTCTTAAAAGTAAACCTCTCTCGCAGTTGTGTGAAACTTTGGTGGGATACATCTCATCTAGGAGCACAGTCGTCTTCTACCTGCAGTTTTCAATCTAAACTTGAATAAAGAGAAGAAACATAAAATCTTGTTTGGCAGTGACACTTAGCACTTCACCCTGAGTTTTCTATCTTCATCCCCAATCCGATTATGTGTTTGCAAAGACACTTAACTGTAGGTACAAGAGCTGTTCTTTGGCTTCCAAGATCGATGAAGCGCAGGCAGCAAACTAATCGGTGCACAACAGAACAGGAAAAGGTGATTTACTATTAAATAATGCATTTAAAATGAATAATGAATTAAATTATTAATAATTATATAAGTTCTGTAATCCTAAAATGTTTAAAACACATATCCTTTTGCAAACTAAACAATGAGAAATCAAAGCCAACATTATAAAGTGGGTGTGTCTAAAATTAGGTCTCAAAGCAGTAGTTAAGATGCTAAAGAAACACTCCCAAATCTAAGTGACTACAATTTTAAGTGTTCGCATGTTAGAAATATCTCAAGTTCACAGGTGACTTTGCCATTTAAATGTAGTTTAATGTTCATGTACTGACAAGAACTCAAACTGACACTTAGGCAAATATATTTCAGCATAACATATTACGTATGTAAGTCCCTGTAGTCTGCATTAAGGACTAGAATCTTTGAACCTGTCAAGTTAATCTGCACTTCTCAGATTGCCAGGTGAGTGAAAACCCAGCTGAGTAAAACCCCAAGAACACCAAATTCTCTGTTATATAAGAGCTGTCCACAGCACTGATAGCTTTTACTATTGAAAGTTCTATCTCTGCACTACTACAGAACTCCCCCTCAGGTCAAAGCTGTTGGTCAGCTTATTCACAGCGTATCAATATCTCATTGCTCAGTGAAAAATCAGCAAAGAGCATTTTAAGTTGGCTTTAGGTTCCACCTTAGCCAAGAGGAAACACCTCAGAAGAGCTTTCAGAACTGGTATTTTGTACCTCTCCTGTTACACTTATTCTCCTATCTTTAATGAAGAAGAGAGGTAGTCTTATGTCATTCACTGTATCCTGCTAAGTCCGTTTGAAAGAAACAGAAGCTGAAGTTACAAGAAAGCTGTTAAATCAGGATTTAAACTTGCTTTTGGTCTTGAATCACAGCCTTTTTCTACTTTTTCACCTGTAATCACTCAGCTCATGTAGGTACACCAAAATAAACAAAACATCCAGTGCTTCCAGGGGATGACTGCATAAAATACAACAGGAAGGTGTCAGCGAGCTTACCTCTTTATTTACATGGAGAAGGCCCACATTTCTGAAATGTTATGTCAGCTTATCAAAATGTTACTCACATCCAGACTGTAAAGCCATGTTGAAATATCCTTGTACTGTTTCACAGAGGAATCTAGTAAGCTTACATGAGTTAATTTGAAATCACAAGCTGATAGATGCACTGATAAATCTGAACTGCGTAAGAACTTGGCATATGAAAGAGAAGACCATACCTGTTCTCCAGCATACAAAGGAAAAGACTCATTCCTACGCTAATTCTATGGGCATCAGTGCTGGGAAATGGACTAGAGAGGAGGTCCAGATCATGACCAAGAAGACAGATGTATGGAGATTGGGGCTTTGTCCCTTTCATTCATCATGTCCCATTAACTTCATAGGTGTGCATTTCAGGTCACAGAACAAGGAGCAATATTCCAGCTGTGAGGTAATGCAAACCTGGATAAGGGGTTTTAATTCTGTAGAAGATGCTATGCAGAAAGAAGCCTTAACCAAAGCATGAAAAGCTAGCTAGAGGTCTGAGTTAAAATGACAGCCGGATGTTTGGCATGAGTAATAGGCAGGATGGATGTTCTACAGTGCCCAAGGGCACAAGAATAACAGAAAAGCTTAAGAGACTAAGCTCTCTTTTAAAGCTATCTCAAAGATAGGATTTTTCTGAAATAAGTGTAGCATAAAAATATAATCTCATTTGTTTTATTAAAAATTCTATATTTAAGCTGTAAATTAATAGAGTTGTTTAAGCTCATCATGTGTTTGTAGATCTCCTTATGCACTTGTTCACCTCCAGATGCCCAATCATATGTACTGATGCAATCATATGAACTCATAGTGGTGAGACTCGTTTGGACAGCGTACCAGAGAGCTGATGCTCTCTGCAACCTCAAAGAAGTCTGAACAGATCTGTTGCAGGGTGTAAGTACTTTTGACTAAAGGTATTTAGCTCTTTGTGACTACAAAAACAATCATCCTCATAACAAGGACTGAGTCTAAACCAGAGAGCTGAGAGAACTGAAGTTACAATAGTTAGATATTCACATTCATGTGAGAGATGACAGGAAATGTTAAAAAGCATTTAAATCAGAAGGCCTTGCAATGTTAATGGAAAATAATGGAACTCTCTTCTAAACATCATATCTCATAGTGCTTAGAATTTTTGCTTCAAAAAGAGAAATCATGAGATCTGAATTTGGGAAAGGAAACTTAAGAATATTTATTTTTCATATAATCAAATGCTAAACATTGGCACATATCAAATATTTCTAAGGAATGAAGTTGTCCTTAAAAGATTTCCCCAACACAATATTAATGCAACAACAGATTTAATTTACATACCCAAAGTATGCATTGCTCAAATGTAACATTAAATACTTTCCGATAACACAATGTTCTTCACATTCCTTGCTGAATTAGAAGAAGTAAGATACAGAGGCAAAACAACTTACCCATGTTACACTGTAAGTGTATGCCAGAAGGGAAAAGAAGATGCAGATCCTTATTCCTGTTACTGGACAAAAGGCATATTTTCGATGCTTAATACAGCAAAACAACAACTGTATGCCAGGACTAAGTTAAGATCCTTTGGGCAGTAAGCTCCCTCTCATTTTTTCATTACAGAAAGATATTAAGCATTCATCACCATGCATTTCAGTACCTTTTGTAAAGAATTCTTCTCTGTATAACAATGTAATTATACATTTCTGTTTAATATAATATTAACAACGTTCTAAAATTACATTTAGTAGAGAAGATATCTTGCTTTTTGTGTTTTTCTTGTATTCAGTCATCTGTTAATGGCTTTTTCTTTTTAATACTACCAGATACAGTGTTTCAAAAATGAAAAGTGTCTAGCACTTTAGATGTGTTTTTCCTTTTCTCCTTAAATCCCTCAGTTCTTCGTTAACATACATAAACATCCTCAATCTATTCCTTCCTTTTTCCTATGTCTTTGTGTATTTATTTGTTTAAGGATTCTGCATATTTCAGCATTTCCTCATGGGAGGAATAAAGCACACACAAACACTTCAAAGCACAGCCTTGGAATGTGTAATCTAAAATGCTTTTCAAGTTATGTTGTTCTCATTTATTCTGTGTTCCTGGTTGCTTTGCATGGTGCACAGACTGATTTACAGGTCAAATGAAATGATAACTGTGAGACTGCATTGCCACATCAGGGTGGAATCACAGGAAGAAACAAAGCAACTTCTCATAGGAACAATGAATATGCCCTCTCTCAGGTCTGGTTAGAAAAGGAGACAGTTTATGCAATATTTGAAGGGAAGGAAAACAAATGCTTCATAAATAAAAATACTGCATTATCTTGTATTGAATAAAGGCATGTTTCTATATAATGAGCAGGGATGACAGCTTGGCTTCTTACATACAGGAATCGCAGAGGAAACAAGAAAGCCACAGGAGCTATATATATACATGGGCTTTAAAAAGATTATTGAAGACCAATCTTAATAGGTTTCATTTTAATTTAAAGGTTTTCTAACAGTTATTGCATGGGAAGAGAGAAGTACAAATCATCATGACTACTACATGGTTTGTTTTCACACCTAAAATACATTGGAGGAGTCACAAAAGCATGGGAGATGGCTCAGGATGGATGGAAGACAAGGATCTGTTTTGCACTATGCCAGTCAGATACCATTTAAAAGCTTGTCATAATTTCTACCAAGTTTAATTTACAAAGTTCCATTCATCTCTATTGTTACTATTAACCCAGAAATTTTTAACATAAGCTGCAGAACTTTCCAAGTAAGATAAAGAAAAAAAGCTTCTAAGAGAGATTTGTTGTTTGCTAGTTATTTCTCTGCTGAGGAAGAGCTTTGGTACCAGATAAACTGTGGTCACAAAGGCAGTCCAAATCATTGAAAGCATATAAACCTGTGACTTACAAGGTCAGCCTAACCTAAGTACCAAATTCTGGGCAGAATGTACGATTCTAACCGAAAGCTATCCACAGTTACCCATTCTTGCTGCAAAAACAGCACTCTCCTGATACGTGGCAGAACACATGCTTCAAGGACAACTGGTTTGGCTGTTTAATTCATTGCATGCAAATCAACATATTCAGTGAGTCATGGCAATGACATGACTTACAAACAACCTGCCAGAAAAAAATATGTATCTTTGTTAATTGTAAAACTCCTCTTTTATTATGTCATGAATACAGTGAATTGCATTCCAGGAAGCAAATGACATATATCTGACAGGCCAACACTGAAAAGTCATTACTAGAGCACTCAACTAGTCAGGTCATCATAACTGAACCATCTCCTTAAAACTGATGGGAGCAGGTAGGATGGGAGTTTCCAGGAGACAGAAACTATATTTTAAAGGAAGGAACTGCTCTGAATAGACAGCAGGACTCAGCAACCTGTCAAGCAAGACAAAGGCTTCAGAAGCACACAGAGAGGCTGCACAGCCTGGAAACACTTGCAAAAGAAGTTAAGCTGGACAGGATGTAATGTCTAAATACTGTAACATCCAACTATTTCATAGCTTCTGTGGTTACACAAATTCTGACATCAACATTTGTTCCTTGCTTTTCAATTGCATTTTTCTTGAACTTAAAACCCCCTTGAGCTCATACCACCAGCAAAGAGAAGACTCCTGAATTCCTAACACCGTCTGCAAGTCTGGGAGCATGCTGAAGGGAACCAGAGAAACTTGCTATGCTCTGCCCACAGAAACAAATGACCAGTCTATACCAAAACAGCTGAGTGATGAGGTGAGCATTAGTGTAGGTTGCCATGAATTTAGGACAGACGCACTGACAATCAGTCTACAGAGACACTGTGTTTTGAATGAGTAAAATCTCTGAACACCAAATATGACACAGGGAAAAAGAAAAGGCTGTAAATGAGAAGTTTGGCAGAATGCAGTCTAAACAACACACTGAGAGATTCTGATGCTTATCCACATTTGCAAAATCTGACGTGTGCATTATCTTATTTCACAGGAAGTCTCTGATATAATTTAACATACCTGCACATAATTTAATATTTACATACCCCAAATGAAAATGTAACTGATCCTATTTACTATTAACATTTTCATATCAAAGCATCTCACTAGTTACACATGTACCAACATATATGCTAATAAAACCAGAAGAAGTGATGATGCATAACACATAACACCATTTTAACTGCAGTAGTCCACAGTAGGCTGGTACTAACATGGAATGTGGGAGTCAGCTGCTGCAGAGCATACAACACTAAAAAGAGGCTTTTATGGTACAAAATTTTTAATTCCTTATGGAGACAAAACAGATGGAGGGACATAAAAGATATCTCCCATATGAAGGCATATCCAGTCATTCGCATCAGCTGGCACTCAGACATGCAAATGGCTCCTGAACAAATTCAGATCAAGTGTCTGAATTTTGCAGTCTGAATCCATTTTTATTAAATATTACATACATTAAACACCTGAGATGAACTCTTAACCCTCTGAAAGACAACAGTAAATATCTACAAAATACCAATGAGCTGTCATTGCAGAGTTTCTCAGTAAAAAAGCAAAGTGTATTTCATATTCATAAATCAACTAGAAAAATATATGCTTTATCATTGTAGTTAGCTTAAACTTCATTTTCTTATACAGTACTAGCAAACATTTTTAACCTTTTTAGGACAGGAAACACATAAGAACCTAACAAAATTGCTTAGAAGACTGGCAGTGTCTGGTTATACAAACATAACTAGGCTTTATCAGCAACAAGACATTACTTATTTGTATGTCTGATGATTTCTCAATTACCAACTCTAAATCTTTCTCTACTGCCAACACAAGGCACAATGCGTTGAAATAAATATTAGCAAACTTCTTTGGCAAAAACATTCATTCCAAGCCCTTTTTCTGCACTAAGGTTATTTCTTAGACTTCTGACACAAAACTGGCACAAAGAATTCTCTTTCTGGTATCACAGCCACCTGTCCCAGCTGTTAGGGATAATGAGCACCAGCAAAGAAGTCTCAGACCAACTGCCAAAAAAGTTACCTTGGCCATACTACCAATGGATTGAAGCAATTATTAGTATGATACAGCAGAACAGAAGAGAAACAAAAGCTATGACCCTGTATAACTACTAATTAAATTAGAAATACACACACACTTTTAAAATTTGCATTAGTTGTATTGAAAAATATCCTCTACATATGTTTAAACATAAGCCCTTAGTGTTCAGGGCTTGATTTACTTTGAGTCCTACAAAGTCAGCAGCACTTATCTGTAACTTCCTCCAGAAGCTGAGACAACAAAGAACACATCTTCCCTCTTTCTCCTTGAAGCTGTAAGCTTTAAGCATACTCTGAAAGGAAGCAGGTTAGTGGTACCACTCCAAATCTCTTCTATCTTCATCTAAAAAATTTAATCCTACAAGTCAAGCACATGAATAGTTTTAAAAATACAATTCAAAATATATAAACTGCATAGACTCACCATCACCCTTGGCAAAATGGTAATGGAAAACTAGTATAAATTAACTTGATTAACTTTCAGTTTTCCTTACTTACATGTAAGGAAATATTTAATTTAATCATTCAAGTATGTCTTTCTATACACTCTACAAGCAATAGTTTACCTTGGAAAGTTGAAAGACAGCGATGACCATGGAACAGTAGCCTCTGTCTTTATATGCCTGTAACAACTTTCTTGCTACTACAGGGTGATTATATATCTGTATCCTCTCCAAGCATCTCTCTTTAGTGATCAGCCTTTATATGCTGAATTCTGCACATACCTGACCAGGCTCCAGATTCCATTCTCCAGGAAGAAAGCATTCTTAACCAGTGGGTCTGACTAGGTATTTTTTCCCTTCTCTTTGAATGACTGGGCAATGTTTATAAACCAAAATACAAACCTTAGCTATACAAATAAGAATTTAAAAAACAGTCTCACTACATATCTGCGTTACCCAGTTCTTTGATTAATATCTTGGCAGGCCTAAGCTCTCTAGAGCAACTCTCTGTGGTTGTCTATATGTCTACTTTTTTCTCCCAAACAGCTCTGTGACAAATGCATCTCTCTTGCTTAATGCTGAGAAAAGTACTTTCATCCAGCAGTATCTCTTTTCCTGTAATTTTTAAAGCAGGTTGGCTTTGCCAGAGGTTTAGTTTGTCCAGCTGCTTCTCCCACAAATTTGTAACAATAGTCCTGTGTTTGCTGAGACCGTCTTTACTATTTGTGGGGGCTTTTTTCAATCAGCCTTGTTCATTTAACTGATAAATCATGCAGCCCATGTAACAACAGTTATTACAGCCATTATATCTGGTCCTAACCCTCTCATGTGCTTAGCTGTTTGCTCTTTGAAAGAGCTAAATCATTAATAACTACAAATACGCATTTGCCTTCCTACTTTTACGATACAGTTGCCTTTGAACTGTTCTTTGTGTACTAAGCTATACTGTGGGCTAGCTCAGCTAAGAGCTAAAATCATTACAAATGTTTTCAACTTTGCAGAAAGTCACTGCTGGAAATTAATACATTTTACATTAGGGTTATGAGATATTATCCTTCTACTGAAATACATAAACTATCACCTATTTGTGGTATTTACCTGAGCATTTTTAAAAAGCCAGAATTGTCCTTTTGATTTATATTTCATTTTTGAAGTAATAACCTGTTTGAAAGAAAAACAAAATCTAAAGAATTATGCAGCTTTTCAAAGAGATATATAGTGCTTTCATATCTTTGTTTAGCCATGTTCTTGTGTGACAGATTATCTTTTCATTAAGGAGATATATCGCATTTTAAAGCTTTTTGCCTGCTATTACTATTGAAATGGTACTTTCTGGTTTTGGACTAGCAGTTAGGAAGTGTAACAATGAATGGAGGGATCATACAATTTAACTTTCCTTTACTCCAATTCTATGCAGATATCAAAACTAACTCTGAATTATACCAGAAGTAGCAGGGAATGGTGTGCAACCTAGTTAATTCAGACTACTGAGATACAGATGGCATGCAGTGCTGGCAGGGCTATACTGCTTCCAGGAAACTAGCCCATTAGAGTCCACTAGCATGCCTCTGTCTGGCACTACATTGTACTGTTACCTGTTAAACGACCTGTTGAGGGAGGATGCTGAAGAGAAGATGAGGAAGAGAAAAGAAAGGGAGACAAACCTAAGGAGTGTTGGCACCATGTTCTTATTCTATGCAGAAAGAAGGGAGTTAAAAATTACAGTAAAGAAGGAAAGAAGGGAAGACACACTGCACTCACAGCCCAGAAAGTCAACTGTATCTTTGGCTGCATCAAACAAAGCATGACCAACAGGTCAAAAGAGGTGATCCTCCCCCTCTGCTATAGTGAGACCCCACTTGGAGTGCTGTGTGCAGCTCTGGTGTCCTCAACATAAGAAGGATATGGAACTGTTGGAACAAGTCCTGGCAATGGCCATGAGGATGATCAGGGGGCTTGAGCACCTCCCATATGAAGACAGGTTGAGAAAATTTTTGCTGTTCAGCCTGGAGAAGAGAAGGCTGCATGGAGACCACATAGCATCCTTCCAGGATCTGAAGGGGGCCAACAAGGATGCCAGAGAGGGACTCTTCGTCAGGGACTGTTGTGATAGGACAAGGGGTAACAGGTTTAAATTTAGACAGGGGAAGTTCAGACGAGTTATAAGAAAGAAGTTCTTTCCTGTGAGGGTGGTGAGGCACTAAAACAGGCTGCCCAGAGAAGTGGTAAATGCTCCATCCATGGCAACTTTCAGGGCCATGCTGGATAAGGCCTTGGGTGCCATGGTTTAGTGTGAGGTGTCCCTGCCCATGGCAGGGGGGTTAGAACTAGATGATCTTAAAGTCCTTTCCAACCACAACTATTCTATGATTCTGTAACACAGAACAAATTCTTCTGGTAGGCTTGAGACTTAACAGGGAAAGGAAAAAAGAGAGTCAAATTATTTAGGAAAGCAGAAAAAGTCTGAGCTTGAGAGATGAGAGCTTTCTGAGAAAAAATAATTTATCAGATGCTTCAGGAAATATAAGAGAAGTGAAGTGGAAGATTTAGGGAATCTTCCCAGGAAAAAGGCTAGTAGAAATTTTACAGGTCTTTAGGGGCAGAAAGGAAGGCAGACTGATGGTAACTTGAAAAGTAAATGGTTTGAGAAAGGATTGTCTGAGAACAGAAGAAAGATCTCACATTATTCCATGCACAGAATATAGTTCTAGCAGACAGAGAATAGACAATGATGCAGTAAGACAGGTCAGGATGAGGTGGGATAGAAGGAGCCCAAAAAGATTTTGGAAAATGAAAGTAATTTGTATTTCTAAGTAAGAAGTCATAAAAAAAGTGAAGAGGTACTAAAAAGAACATTACATCACATTCACAAGAGACAATTTTCTTTTTCAATAATCTATGCAAAAGAAACAAATTGATTTGGCAGATGAGAGAACTAAGCAAGGAGAGGAACAACTTAATGTAATTTCGCTTTGACATACGAAATGGAGGAACAACTGAGAAAACAACAGCCCTGAACTTCAATACATTAAAATCTGCTCAGATCCTCTACTATGATGGTAGCTAATTGTGTAAAACCTTAAAACTAAATCCCTCTTGCTTGCATATTATTTCTAAGCCTCAAAAAACCCACTAAAATTGACAGCACAAGGAAAGAAACAGTGATTTCTTTTTAAATATCACACACAAAGTCAGATATTCTTGCCTTCCTTTCATGAAATACAAAAGCAATTATTGAAAAACCCTTAATACTCACCTCAAAGATTTTGCCTGCTTTAAGAAACCTCTAGCTTTTGCTACTTCTTGAGTAAGCTTCTTTAAATCATCTCCTTCAAAGCAAGGGAAAACTGGATCCTGAAAACAGAATTAAATATCCTACTTTAATTTGCACCTATTTATAATTTTCAATTTCTACCAACTTAATTACCTGAGCCTAAGCTATCAATCTCCCTTTTTCTACCTACTTGCAGAGAAAGTCTTGGTCTTGAAAGGGGAGAGTAGAGCAACTCTGGATTGAACATGGTTCTGTTCACTAACATATTCTTCTACTCTGGCAATCCCTGAGGTTTCCTGCTGCAGCACTGAAGTGCTACAAACAGTGTAAGGATTTTACAATTACATAAATGAAATACAAGATGGCAAGGCTAAGAATGCATAGGAAAAGCTAAAGTTAACTTAAAACCCACAGTGTCCAAATGCAAGATTATTATTGGGTTTTTTTTTGCTTCTCTTTCAAAAACTATGCTGCACTGTGTAATTCCTTCATGGGTTTCATACCCTGGCCAAGGCAGCTGGCAGAAAAGCAAAGCCAGATACTCAAAAGTCTACTTCCAGTTTCAATGTGAAGTATCTTATGAATCTTCTACTTATTTTTCTCACAATTTTTCTTTTTTAAATGAAGTGTGACTATTAGTAAAGAACTAAGCTGAAATGAAACAAAACCAAACCCAACAAAACCAATCCATTTAACATACATCTTCATCATCAAACCCCTCTGTCAACATTCTGTGTGCTGCCAATTGTCCGTCCACATCTCCAAAACTGCAGTGGTAGCGCCCTCCTGTTTGGGAAGCAAGCTTCTTCAGAAATTCATTAGCTTCTCTGTTAACAACAAAGTAGTAAGTTACTTATGAATATTATTTCCTTGAAAGCAACAGCAACAGAAGACAAATTTCTAAGAATTCCTCAAAAAATATTACACCAAAACAAGTAGTTTGGAGGACATGGCTATAAACCACTGTATAATTTCTCATTAACAGTTGTTAACATGGAATATACACTGCTTAGCTGTCATAACAGGCTATTTTTGGACACACCGTTCAGTGTAGTAATGGAACCAAAATTTAAAGTAAACCAAGAAATCCAGAAGCTAGGCTGGCAGGTGAAAGGCAGTTCATATTTTACATACAGGGAGAAAACTGAAAGCCAGGAGACTCCACAGAGTACTGCCATTTATACATCATTATTTTAGAGTCCTGTCTCCCAAGCACTAGCACTGCAAAGTCAAAAATAGTCATACAGCCATTAATTTCAAGTAAGCTGCAAGGATTGATTCCATCCTAAAACGGGACACTAAAATATCCACAATTAACTAGCAGATTTCTTTGGAAATAAACAGCAAAAGAACAACTTGTCAGAAGTGACATATTTCTCCCTCACTAGCAGATAATCTGAACAGATAGTTACTGGCTACTGCCCAGTTAACCAAATGATATGCAAATAAAGAAACTCAAAATATTCATAATTACAACACTTTTAAGTTGATTTTTTTCAACTTAGGTCCAATAATTCTATGTATCGAGCACTCTACTACATCTCCCTTTAATGGCTTGAAAAATGACAACCATGCTGTTCAGTGAACTAAGCATGTGGCCCAGCAGTTTGACAACAAACTAATAATTCTAATGTTTTTATTGTTCTTGCAAAGTATCATATACCTGTCTGCACAGTGAAAAGAAATGGTGTGAATTTTAATATCTTGTTTCTTTCTCAATCTTTCTACTTCTGTCAAAATCAGACTGTAACTGGTGTCTGGTTTTCCATCAGTCAATACATACAGTGCCTCTATACCTTGGAAACTGAGAGCCTTCTGAAAAGTAGAAAATAAGATTAAATAATTAGTACATTTATATGAAAAGTTAAGAATGAAAACACTATCCCAATGATTTAGTACTGTTTCATATTTACCACTCATTAATCAAATGAATGTTGTCTTTTCACTTCGTATGAAACAATAAGGATATAAATTTAAAAAATAAACAAGTAGATGATCTGTAGCATAACACAATATATTCCTAAGAAGAACATCACCACAAACTTGAAATAAGCAAATTAACTAGTTTTGGAGAACTGCTAACAGAAGGTTTTTGCATCACATTTTGTAAGAATTCAAGATGCTCAATGCCTGCAAATCAGGCTCACTGGGATTTGGCCTTTTTATATTATTGAAAACTGCTACAGTAATAGACTCTGTGAATATTTTTTTAATACAGACATGCCTTACAGTTCTACTCGATTTGATTCATGATGAATTCCATAAAATTTACTGCAAGAGTATCTGAAAGAAGAACCATGCATTTAAGGCAACATTTTTTTTTATGAATATTTTAAATCTCATGAAATTTCAAGTCATTTCAGTCTCTGTTTTAAATTATTACTACTACTAAATTTCTATAGGAGAAAAATTTATTCACCTGTTACTGAAGTTCAAGGATTGAGTACTCAATCCTCATGCAACTACAGCAAACATCACTTCTTTAAAATCCCCGTTTAGCTCATAGAAAGTATCTCACTGCCACAGCTGTGCATTAGCATCACTTTGAGCTATTTTCTCTCTCTAGTATTTGAAAACAAATACTAATGCAACTATTGTTATTTCAAATTTTTCTTAAACTCAGTATGAGTGATGAATTCTAGTATCTACTAGCCTTGAGGACAGAAACAGTGGCTTGATTCCAGATCTGTTCATGCTTTGCATGTAACAATGCTGCATGTTTTGACTAAGTAACTTTCCTAAACCATGACCAGTCAGATGAAAGTGTTATAGAACCAAGACACAATGTCTTCTCTGAAATGCAGTGCACAATTTACTAACCTATAAAGCCAGAAGGGTGCATGTATTACCATGAGCATGGAATGTGGACACCCACTGCACAGCACTGTGACATGTTTCATCAGTTGCCTCTACAAGACATTCTTTCCAAGTCTCTGTATTTTCGGCAAATCTCAGCAAGTTAAACCTAAGGAGAAAGATGGCCCACAACATTAAACCCTAATCAATATTATCAGTCACTTCAGATAAGCCAGTTTTGAAATAAATAAAACAAATTCCAAACCCAAAAGCAAACCCAATGGGAAAAAACAAAACAAAACCAAACACAAACCCCACCCAGCTTCTCTTCCTCACAAAACCCAAGAGCCTAATATTGGATTAAAGTCTTCAGCTTTAGGAGAGTCAGAAAGCATATCTCACTCTGCATGAACAGAATATCTATGGGTATTTTGAGCCGAAAAGGACGAACAGCATCGGGCAAATGAGGCTCTAATCTTAAAGAGCTCAGAACTGAAAGTTAGTAAAAAGAACAGAAAAAGCAGTTCATGTCACATGTGTATTATGCACCAACATATCTTAGTTACTTGTATTTTTTCAGTACTGTATTATTTGTTATTAAGTAATCTTATGACACAATAAGTAGTGCAGATTTCAGTCTTTATCAGTAGTTCATCATACCTGACTTTATTTTTTCTCAGCTGTTCCCAGATAAGGGAGGTAAGCTCTTTCATGATATGTGGCAAATATGGGTTCATGGAACCAGATGTATCAACCAAAATACAGACATTTGCTTCTAAAATGGTACCGAACAATCTTCGGCTTCCTGGGCCAGAACATTAAAACCAATTGTCATTACATAGGCTTATCTTATTGAACATATTATTTTATTGAGCATACTGCAAAATCTTTAGTCTTTAGGGGTTATTCTAGGCATATTTCTACATAATAAATGCTAATCTGTGTGCAGCTAGGTAGTTCAGCAAGTAACAGAGGGATCAAAATACTTTTCACCAGCAGGGCACATTCTTAGCAAAAGAAACTTAAAAGCTAATTTTGTTTGTTGATGTTATTGTATATGTTCCATGGATACAAAGCTTCCTACACCAGGAACCCTAAATTTCCGAACACAATATACAAAAAGGAGAAATTTATATCATAGGCATAATTATTTCACAGCAAGCTCGATGTTTCAGCTACACAGACAATGAATTCTCTTGTGTTCTTGTATTCATAAAAAAAATTTTAAAAAGTCAATGAAATGCAAACCCAATTACTTTTACATATATTTGATGTCCAGATTTATATTCAGATTTACTGTATGATAGGCGGTAGACAAGAATATTTTATGTATGTTTCAACTGTGCTTTATACACCAGATGCACACCAGTACCTGACAGAAGCCACTGTATTCTTTCTATATATCGCCGCAACACCTTCTCCAGTTGTTCAATGTAGATTTCCAATTCTTTAGGTTGAAACTGCAGATGTTTCACAACCCCCTGGAAAAATCAAGAAGATTGGGGAGTTTGTCTTCACTTCTATGAAATAGTGTAAAAAAAATGTCTGTGACTCTGTTGTTATTAAATAACTGGTTTACCCAAATGAGGAAAGCCTTGTTCTCATCTCAATCAGTTGAGCTGAACAACAAAATTTGACTGGAGAGGTGAACCAGCTGCATCATCTCTGACATTTTTATAGATATAATAGAGCAATAGTATGCTGGACTTAATTTTCTGTGCTTCTCCCCAGGTACTGCACAAACCCAAACAATGCAACATTTTCCCAGTTATTACTCACATATAATTTTTAAAAGCTTTACTTAAAATTTTAAAATTGTTTCCCACACTGCATGAGCAGAGGAGATGCATTCTCCAGATTCCATGCACTTTCCACTTCAAATATACTAAATGATCTTTTATTCACCAAAAGAAAGTTTCTCTAGCTTTCTAACAGAAACGTGATTCAGAACGAAGACCAGGGAAGAGTGAAGGTAGTATCACACTAGCAAGCCACAAATGCTGATCAACATGCATTGTCTTAAACACAAAACCTTTCAGTGATGTAGGCAGATGAAGTCTGCAAATGCTTACATCAATTTCCACACTAGGGAAGACTGTGCAGTATTTTGCTGAGACTTTCTTGTGCAGCGACGCCACAGTTTTCTGTTGATGAGTACAGCCTGGACCAAACAGCAGTCGGGGCAATTCCAGTTTAAGCTTTTTAATACTGTACTTGGATAGCCACTGGTAAAACAAACAGATGAAGCAACTGGTTGCTAGGAAATAGTAGAACAGATTAAGTAACAATACATTATAAGGAATCACAATTAACTTGTTCACATTAACTCATATGGATAATTCTCAAATGGCATTTCATTAGTAAGGGGCAAAGTACCTCTCTGCTTGAACAGATTTCCTCTTTGTTTGGCAATGTAACAGAGGGAACAGACTTTTCCATGCTCATTACCTTCGGATACCTTTGGTATACTGGACCTAGTTAAGAAAATGAACAAAGCAATATTGAGAGCCTGAGGTTTAAATCACAGGCCTTTGAGTCACATGTGACTGTGGATTAAAATAAACCAAACAACCAACCACAGCCCTAAAGACAAGCATTTCATACACAGTTCCACATTTGAAAACATACATATATATATATATATCTCAAAGTACTTACAAAAAAACCCCTGATTTTTAAAGTCACATGCAAAAAATTTCAAGCCAAATATTCCATAATCATCTGCATTCTCATTTTTCTTTAGAGCAGCTTTGACCACAAGATCTCAAAGGACTTTACAAAAACAAACCAAAATTCCTCAACACATCCCCAGTATTACAATTGCAAGTGTTTCTAAAAACTTCAATTAAATCTCTAATTTAATACTGTGTTTTAAGCAAACCACAAAACAAATTGAAGAAAAAAAGCCCCTAATCTATACAGACCTGGTGGAATTTCTGCTTTGGCACTAGTAGGACGCCATGTCTGTATTCTTCTGGAAGCATTTCTCTCTGCATCATGGTTGTTTTTAATATACTATAAGCACATATAGTAATAACAATTTTTTAAAAAGGCAATTAAAAAGTGTTTCAGTTGGAATTTCATTACTCAGAACTGTAACTACCCTTCATTGTTCTCTAATTCCTGTTTGGCTCTTCCGACAAGTCAGCACTTGCCATGAAGACCTGTTACTTTGTAATTTCTTGCTAGGATAAGTAACTCTAACTGCTCTTACCAATTTCATCTCCTGCCTTAAAACTAAAGACTAACATCTCCAGGCAGATGAGTCTGGAGCATTTTTGCAACTTGAAGGAGCAGTCTAGTATGGTAATGGCACTGTTTGATAAAATAAAGTATATATTTTTTGCAGAGTTTTACTGAATATTTGAAATTTAGTGCTGACATTGCTTGTTTTTCCTTTAGGTATAGAAATTTCTAGGGCCAACCCTCTAGGTGATAAGCAGTCTGTTAAACAACATCAACACTTGTTTAACCTTATTTTAGGCTCAGACTTGCTGTGATAGAGAGACTTCAAGTAACTGACATCTAATGTAAAATAACATACTGTAATATACTATATGTAACAGAATCATAGAAATGTTTGGGTTGGAAGGGACCTTCAAAGGTCATCTAGTCCAGCTCCCAGCATAACATACTATAAAACATAACAAACTATAAACATTCCCAAACATCTACACACAAACCTGTATCAGTTTCCTAAAAGTTTAATCCCTGTAAAACTATGCTACATCATCACATCTCTGAATGATTACTTTTTTCCTGCATTTGTGAAGAAGTGTTGAGCATATACCGGTCTTGATAAAATAGCATGGAAGACCTGTTTTGAGCTTACCTACCAGGTCTTTGACACATGAACATGCCTACATTTAAGGTGACATTCCCATTTCAAAGATGAGAGCTGAAAATTCCAGGTCAAAAGTTAACTACATTCTCTGCAGTAGGAAGTTCTAATCTAGTAGTTTCTATACTGAAGTGGTATGCGCTGGCACTGGCCATTTGTATATATTATAGCTATGCAAAGCCACTCAGAACAGGTGCACACAGTCAAAATTAACAAGGAAAACATCAGCAAAATCCCAAAGGACTCAATAATGGAACTCCATGGAAGTCAGCACAGCAGGCAGGAAACAAATCCTGAATCCTATTTCTAGTTTTCATGCTGGCTCTCTGGGTGGGCAAAGACATGCTACTCAGCTGAAGCTGTCTTATCTGGAAATGAGCAGAATACCATAAAATTCAGTGCTTTCTAGAAGGACTTGAAAAATAGATGTAATTTGGTAAAGCACATTTCTGCTTTGTCTGTTTTCATTAAACACTAAATATTTAAAGTCAGAGGAGGGATTATTTAGACAATTTTAGACACCGCAATGTTGTTCCATTATAATTAATTATTTAGTGGGAATTAATAAGATGTATTTTTTTGTTTATGTAGCATTTTGCATTTGAATTACAATGTCAATTTGGGGTACTCTCATAATGCTGTTTTAATTCCTGCAAATTTTCAGCGTGAGCACTTCTTTCACAAAGTGCAGCATCTGACAGCTGGGTAAGATCTCTAATTAAAACACACAGCATATTAAAAACAGGACCATTTCAAACCATTCTAGCCAGACTGAGGGCTGTGGGTTTTGGAGATGGCAGCTTCTGTGGCCTTCTTTTCTCTGTCTTTGTAAGCACATTTGGGTCTCCTTCTGGTATAAATGTATTAACAGACTGATTTACTGAACGTTGCTTTAAGGATTCCACTAGGAATGCACACTGAAATGGAAGTTCACAGCATTTAGTAATTCATATACATGAAATATAAGTAAATGACATTTCAAAGCCAGCCATTCTGTATTTATTATTTCAATAAAAATAAAATGCACAGCAAATTTATTAATCTGGCAATGCTTAACACCTCTAACTGAACAGAAATCCCTTTGTGCTGTGGTTGCTTTAATACACAGGAGGGAAATCCTTCCTGCTCTGAGCAAACATTCTAAAAAAAAAGGCAATGGTTTGCATACCGAAGACCAGAACAAACTGGAAGATGATGAACCAAGAATATGCAATTATTAAATGGCAACAAAATATTTTAAGATCTCATTAAATATCCACCAATTCTTCTTTTTAAACAAAAGATTTTTGTGACTCAGACTTGCATGCAACAAGCCATATAGACCTCTGGATATAGATCTCACTGCATATACCTTTCTAACCACACTTACGTAACACACAACCACCATATGGCCAGGCTGAGTACATTGCCTCAGTCACTTTCTCAGATAGCTTTATATAGTATATAAATATAATATATATAGGCATAATAGAGAGAGATATGGTTGAGTTCCACACCCCTAGTACACTTAAAGCAATTGCTTCAGAATTGAGCAAAGGTATTTTGCCAATGATGAACCCTCCCTGAAGTGTGACTTACAGGAACATAATATTTTATGTTTGTTATAGAATATACATAACTTTTTAACATATTTTGTTATATATACATCTTTATATATTTTATATATATATATAGTTATAAAGAACAATTCTATTTGAGAAGAACTCATCGTAGGATTTGCAACAAAAAGGAGAATCACTTCAACTGTAAACTCCTTGTATTTGATATGGAATCCTGGCCACTCCAACACCCATCACTTCAGTACCATTGTACAACTGCTTTCTAGGCCATAGTTACTCTGTGGTGACTATTCTCACACTCTCAAGCATTCCTGCCCATCTTACAAGGATTTTAATTTTGTCCAATCTTCTGCATAGTCAGCTGAAAAAACACTTGTGATGTTTTTTCTGAAGAAACAGAGAACTTAAAGAGATATATATAATTCATACCTTTTGGGAGTACTTGTTTGCTTTTTCCATTTCAGACATAATAAGAGTGATATCATCACTTTCAAAAATACCTAATAATCAAATATATGCTAATCAGCTTTTAAGTGTACAAAATACATAATTTTTAAAAATATACATCAATTTGTAAAGCATGCCAAATTATCAATGAAAAGAAAAGCCTTTGTTTCTTATAAGCCTTTGTTTTCCTGTTAGGTCCAAGCAGTCTGGACCTAACACATTAGCAACTATATTTTAAATGCACATCTTTAAAATATCTAGTGGAATGAAAGCATTTTAAAAAAATCAAATTCCTGCATTAAGACTTTTTTATAATATTCTGCAGTACAACTGAAAGTTTCCATCAAACTAGGACCTATGTTTATATCCCAGTGCTATTACAATACTACTACATCCTAAAAAAAGTAAATTACTTAATGGGGGAGGCATTAATAAATATTATTTAATTAATGAAAAAGAAGTATGTGCTGACTGACTTTCCTTTTCACATACCTGCTTCTCCAAACCAATGAAATCTCCCATTGGCTCTCTGTACTATTTCTTTAAAAGCAACTGCAGTTTCAGTTGGGTTAGCATAGCGGGCTGGAATGATCCCATTAGAGGCAACCTCTTCCATTACACTGAACAGACAGACATGAAGCTGTAAATCAAAACCTCTGCAAACCTCAGCCACATAAGCACTGATTGTGTGCTGGAACACAGAGGGGAGGGGAAAATAATTAACAGATTAGTAATGACCCTCTACTCCAGATGTGTTCCCACCTACTTCACTCACTCTTGAACTGATGCACAAATACTCGCAACCTGAGCAATTCAGTCCAGGAACATACCCTGAGTAGCTGAATGCCTCCTCAATTCATGCATAGACACAAAACCTGTTGCTATTACTAATGACAGCACTACTGCAGCCAAGACAGGGTATCTATGGAAATCAAAGATACAGGCCATGGAC